>OY744477.1:156384052-156533420 GCA_963556175.1 Tipula confusa
TATTATATATTATATATTATATATTATATATTATATATTATATTATATACTAATCCAAATTATTACAGCATATGGATTGCAGAATTATAATTTTATAATATTATTGATTGGATAATTTATAATTTCAGATTGAAATGAATTAATTTTCTTACAGCCTATAGCTAAGAGAGATTAGTTTATTAATAGATTTTGTTTTCAGGGAACCTCTGCAGATTACAGATGAATAGTGACACACTGTAGTTGCTGATAAGAGATGACAGAATGCAGTTCCATAAAACTGTAATTGTCTTATACTAACAGTAATTTGAATATTGGCTACTGGGAAACTGGACCAATTTCGTCATTACTGACATATCTTTCCTTTCCCTGCCCCACAAAAATGTATTAACTATTGGCTGTCACGGTGTCTGTAACCGGGTCGATCTCAATAATTAACTAATATCCTATACCTTATCCTTCCAAGTATATGGAAAAATGGGTGTATGGTAGGCCCGGCGCTTTCCGGGAGATCCTGCTTAATGCTTGGTCGTACATTCTAAATCAATCAATCAATCAATCAATCTATCAATCAATTGGCCAATCTATCTATTGATGCATCCATTTGAACAATTATTTGCTTTTTCTTTTACTAAATTGCTAACACAGCGTTAGCGGTCACTACAACCAACAAGTAAATTTATGCTATGATGTTGATCTCTTTGGCAAATGTCAGATGAACTTTCCAAGATATTCAACAAATTCCGGAAGTTACATTTTTCACTAAGCCAGATTCTTTGACTAGATCGAGCCATATGATATAAAACATGCCCCATTATTTCGACCTGTGATTTTCGATATTGATTTTCTCGAGTTAAATTTGACCAACTACCAAAATTCGATCATTTTCATCAAAAATGTCTTCAAAAATACCAAAACTTCTAGATACTGTCTGGTTTCATTTGTAATGTTTAATCATTTTTTATATTATAATTTTTATAATTTTATATTTTTAATTATGTAATAAATTAATCAATTGTAAATTTCAGGTAAAAACTAATCCTTAGTACAGTCTTTGGTTTGGAAAAATTAGCCCATTAATACATTTTGTTTTAAGGAATATTTTTGCAGAAAAATTGTGATTGTCTTATGTTAACATTAGTTTGAATATTGGTTATCGGGAAATAGAACCAATTCTGTTATTATTGACATACTTTTCCTTTCCTTACCCCACAAAAATAGAATAAAATTGTGCCGTAATGACCACGAGGTTTCTGAAACCGGGTCGTTTCTATCATGCGCATGGAACTATATTTATAGAAATATAAATATATGAAAATCCCTCCGATCCCACCGTTTGTTAAATATAAAAGAGCTGTGGGAAAAGGACTGGCATTAACCAGAACACTTGACAAGTGCTTGGTCTCACAGTCTCAGTTGTGGGTTTATGTCTTTTTTAACAGTATTATAAACTGTTTTGAAATAAACTGCTCAGGACCATTAAAAATATGAAGGAAGGTTTTTTTAAATTGTTCTGCAACCAAAACAATTTCCAATCGCTTAATAAGAATAAATAGCGAAATCTAAATCAAATATTGGTTCCGAAGTATTTTCCACAGCAAGAAATTAAGCAGTTAGGTTCCTTTTGGTTTTCAAATCCAAAAATTTAAGTCGATATTACTTAATTACTGGTGGATAGTTCGGTCCTTTCTTTTGAATTTAAGTTTTTGTTTTTTGTATAACATTGATTGGAATGCAATTCATATTTGAGCTGGGTTCGATCTTAAAATCTTCTTTTAGATTAATTTTGATTTAATATGGTTATGTCCAACGACTTGATCACTTTTGTTTGAGTTTATTTAAAAATATATATATATATCCACTTGGACTTCATGCAGATATCCAATCATCTACCTACCTTTCCATCGCTATCTGTGTCCCTCCACGTGTGCGATTTTGAGTGATTTTGTGACTTATCTTTTTCGTTTTTGTTTTTTGCAAAAAAGTTGTTTTTGTTACATTTGGCTTTGCCATTTTTGCACTTGATTACGATCGATGATGACCAGGAACACAACTATGACCACAATTATGTTGGCAAGCAGGTGACTAAAATGAAAAAGCAAAATTTGAACTCATAAAAACCCTAAAAGTTTAAAAATGTAAACTTAATGATTTATTTAAAAGCTCCACAAAAACTGTTGTGGTTTTTTAGCTACAGCATGTTTCGTCAATTCGAGCGAAGAAGTTTGCTAAGCTACACCATTATGCATTTCATATTACAAATACCTTATAATTTATAAATAAAAGTTTTCATTTTTATTTACATAATTGTTTGGTCAAAACAATTTAAGCTTGTATTATTAAAAATGTCTGTTTTTCAAAATCAAAACAAAACAATGGCAAGTATAAAAGTATATTCTTACGAATTGTAAATACATATTTGCTTCAAACATCTTCCAGCATTTTGTTAGTTTTGTTTACAAAGTTCTACGTCAAAATACATTTTCAGAAAATATTTTATGACTTGACCATACTTTCTATTTAAGTTTTGTTTAACTGTAACTCAACTTATTTTATTCAAATAGTACAATTAAATAAATTTTAAATTTAAATTCTTGGAACTTGCAACTTGTTTGCAGAATAAAATTTTTGAAAGCAACATAAAATTTAAAAAAATTATTATTTTTAATAAATAATTAGATATATGTAAAAGTCAGTACTTTTTAAAAATCTAACAAAGTTTAACTTTTCCAAATAAAAATCAAATTGTTAGCCATCATTTTTAAAATAATAAACATAAATTGAAAATTGAAAAAAGTTAGCTAACAATTTTCCTTTGTCATATACTCATATACCCAATTTGTGGTTTGGCTTAGTAAAACAAAAATACAAGTAACATTTTGTTTTTAATTTTTTACATTTTAGACGTGATCCAGCCAATTCACGACTACCACGTTCTTCAAGTATTGATTCGATGGTCGAAGCGGTATGGAGCGAAACCACATCGGCCACTGGAAGTTTATCAACTATGAATACACCAAGACCATCATTAACGGTAACCGATGATACGTCTATATCAATTTATGATACAGCCTCATCAAATTTTTTGGCTTGTCAACAACAATTACATGCGAATTATGGTAATTTATTGGGACCAAATATAAGGCGTGAAAGTTTATTAAGTCCATCGGCGGGACGACGCACAAAACAACATCGTGGCCTAAATGGTAAGTCTTTTGGAAAATTTTCATATTATATTTTAAAAAAATCAAAAAGTTGAAGGAAATATTTATAAATTGTAACATTGGAAAAATCATTTGTTTGCGGGTAAAAAACGGTTAATGTTTTGCTTTTGGGTTTATAATTTGATTGTAGGATATTTTGTTGCGGTTTAATTATGTTTATAAACACCGATGCCGCATTAACAGGTATGTACAAATTTATTTTATTTATTTATCCGCATTTATTAAATTATTCAAATATACGATATCGTTTCGTTTTCGAAGTTAAATCATTTTTGCACACGTTGGTGTTACGTAATTCACCTTAACGAATTTTTAAATTTCTTAAGATTATTTTCCGATTCTCATATGAGCTCATTTCTCATATTTAACTTTAAGCATCTTTATATATATATATATACATATATATATATATATATATATATATATATATATATATATATATATATATATATATATATATATATATATATATATATATATATATATAATATAAACCTATTTACAAGATACATATATATATTTTCGTATATATTCGACGAATCCAAATGAAAATTTGCATGATAATCCATCGTTTTCAAATAAACGAGATGTGGTATGATGTTTTTTTTATTTTTTACGATAAAAGTTGCGAACATGTAAATGGGCCAATAAAATTGGTAGACTATATTTCGATAGAATTACTGCAATTGATGCTGTAAACAGGATGAGTATAATTTCGATATTACACTGAATGTTTATACATATGCGTATATTTCAAACTGTAAGAAGCTCTATACTAAATTAGGAATTAATCTCTAATTAGTTAAATTATACTGATGTATAGACCAATCATGGTAACTATCTGCGAGGTTCTATATATACAAAGGCATATTTTATTTTACATGTACCTCGACTATTCTCTTATAGATGTCACTATGCTATTCTTCTGTTTTCGTAAAAAACATATATGCTAAATTTCTGTGAATGCTAATTCTACTTAGATGCCTATAGGTATAATTCTAGAGGAATAGTAACACTAGTATGCGCACCTAAGCTTGTTCGTCCCAAACAAGATATAATGTACTTTAGGTTTACCTCGGTTGCTCCATTTTAATTCAGTATATGACATCATCCAATCTCGTTATAATCTTATATAGAGTCCTGCCTATATCTAGTCTGCAAATCAACTAAATTTGATTCTAAATTCTGCCCCTAATCCAAATGAACCTCGAACGATACCTCCATATTGACTGATTCAATTTTTCACCACAGAATTCGCGATTAAAACTTCTGATTTCATGAGCCTATAATGTCGATCATGTTTCTTTTGCCATCCACTAGGCCGCTATGTTTGCAATCTACTCGGCAGGGTCATTTTGGTAAGGCATCGGCTTTCCCGTGTGCGGTTCCTTTACGACGTTCAATATTAAAATCGTACTTTTACAGTCACTCGATCCAACGCGCTACTTGTTTTTAAATTGTAGTAATCATCTCAAGGCATATCATAATCCGTTCATAATAGAGATATTTAAGGAAATGTAACGCATTCCATTATATGGCCAATATTTTTTTTGCAATAATTCCGCTCCGGTTTTGACAGTACTTTGACAAATACGCAATCACATGCTGATCGATCTTCTATGATAAAACGCTCCCCACTCCACTGTTACTTGATAAAACTTCGTATTTCTTGTAGATTCTGTAACCTGGGCCAGTCCTTTACCCCTGACATATTTTTCTCTGTGTGTATTCCTTGAGGTGGTGCTTTATGCCCTAAATATTTGACCTCGTTACGTACACTTCTTTGGAACAACGTACACTTCTTTGGACTAAGCTTTAGCCCGGCTTATTAAGTCCTTTCGAATACTTTCTCCCAGTACAATCACTTCTGGGCACATTCCATTAACCATTGCCATAATCCGTTACCTTCACTGATCGCTGATCTTTTCTTTATCCTCATCTGCGACTTCCACCTGTCGAAATGCCCTCTGTAAATCATGTGTCGAGAATATTCGTGCTCCTATTAGTTTATCCAATGTGTCGTCGATTTTTGGTAAGGAATAACTATCCTTCTTCTTTATGATGTTGATATAATCGACGCAGAATCTTCGACTGTTATTTTTCTTTTCCACCAGTACCACTGGCGAGCTCCAAGGACTGCTCAATTGCTCGTTATTCCCTGATGTTTTCATTTCGGGTACCATTTAATTCACTTTCATCTGCTTTGCTAACGGTAACCTTTTGGGCGCCTTACATATTAGCATATCCGATCCTGTAACGATTCGGTGTTTAACCACGTTTGTTCTGCCAATTATTCTCTGGAGCACTATAGAAAATGGACATATATTTTTTAACTAACAATTTCCAGCGATAATTTCTCAAAATTTTTTCTCTTACACAACCCACAACCTCTGCTTGAGTTTCAAATTGCAACCTATGAGTATGCCAACCGATGTTGTTTCATCAAATTTTGGAGAATTTAATTTGACTAATTGAACATGTTGAACTACTTGCGATGTTGTTCCATTTACTTTACCGTTAAGTAACTCCTTTTCGAGACTTTTAAATTTTTGTTTGACTTGTGGTAACATCCGTTTTAACTTAATCTCGATTCTAAACTCTTGTAATTTATTTACTTTATGATCAAAAGTAACGGAATGTCTCATCAAAAAAATTGCTTTGGTCTTGGGATTTTGGATTTTCCTTTTGATCTCTCTTGTCGTTTGTTTTCTTCGTTTTTGGATTTTTCTTGTATAGTATCAAATAGATACGAGCCATATACCAATATTATTTATTGTATCGACTGTCTCCTTCGGATCGAACCCTTCACTCATCACGGCTTCGCGGAGTCTTATTTGTAATTTACATTTATTATACCATTGGTTAGAAAATCACGAAGAGTCAATTCCTCCCTCAATTGTTTATTTGTTAACTTGTCCATAATCATTTTAAATAATCACAATTCCATCGCTGTCACCAATTGTTACGTTTTTGTCTTTTGCGTTTGTTTCTTTTTACTCTTCGAGATGTCACTGCGTATTTTTCTGTTTTTCTATAAAACATACTTGCTCATTTTCTGCTAATGTTAGTTCTACTTCATAGATGTCTCTATATATATATGTATAATTCTAGAGAATTCGTAAAAGTATGTTAGTTACTGCAAAGTTTCCAATTAGTTTTTTTGTTTGGTAACTTGAGCAAAGACTTTTTCTCAATGAGCGTTGCGCGGAGAGTCATGATACAAGGTGTGATTTGATGATAAGGGCTCACTGTCTTTTATGTTAACGTATAGTTGTCGGTTATTGACAAACAGGATATTTTTTTTTGAATCATTTCGATACCAAAATAAAAAATATTCGGCTATTATTTGATATTGAGTGAGATTGGTTATTTTAAGCACAATACCGCTTAATACTAATTGTACCATGAGTTTGCGAAAAACAACATACTACATAAAAAGAGAACAACATTTATAATCATACACCAACTAATTATAGTATGTGAAAGTTATAATTTGTACATGAATATACAATAAAATATATATCGTCTATCTATCTAATTTATAGTTTTAAATAGTTTCTACTTTATTATAAAACATATATGGATTCGATTTAAAATCGCGCGTATTATGAACTCAACATAAAAATGTAATCGACATTTAATTTATATTGAATAACAACACGTGTTTTGGAATTGGTTTTGTTATTGTTGGTTTATGTCGCGATTATGTAAAAGAACACCTGCAGAAAACTAGATTGCCTAATCGTCCGACGTCAGATAGGTTATGATGCCATTTAGGGAAGAGGTTTTTTTTTTCAATTTATGTATGTGTTTAGTTATTACGTTTAGTATGATTTCAACTATACCATATATGAGGACCTACATTATGTTGAAATGTTATTATTTCACACCACAAATATAATATATAACACATATTCTAATTGATTATATAAACATTACCTTTATATATTTATTTGTACCTAAATGCTTGCCATAGCATATTCGTGCGGAACAATTCAATTTGTTTTTTTTTTTTATCTTTCAACCTCTTTCGTTCGAATTTAATCATTAAATTCGTATATGATTTTCAATTAGGGCAGACATCTATACCTTGAAAAAAATAAACGACGATACAGCAACAATATAAACATTCAACATTGGCAAATATAAAATTATTTAGTGAACCATGGCATGGTCAGGTACATACACCCCAATTTATAACACACACCTACGATAATTTATAAAAATTTTGCTGTGTGGATGGTTCGAATGATAAAACATAGTTTTTGAAATTAATCTTACACTCACTTCCCTTTAAAACTTTGGAAAAGTTTTTGGTATGATTGTATACAAAAAAGTTAAACTTTTCAATTTCATATATACTTTCCAAATTCGAGTAAAAATGATAAAAAAAATGATAAAAATAGGAATCTAGACACGTTTTTTGATGTCCTCCTTTATGAAAACCATTTACGAATTATTCCTGGAACGTCACTGTTTCACCAATAGTAAAGCTCATTTAATATCATTTTTATTTGTTATTGTGGTTCTTACAAAATATTTAGTTACTTAGCACTATAACGATTCTGAAATATAAAAAATAAACAATATTTTATTATGAAGGTGGGTTGCAATTTATTACGAAATAATACAATTCAAAAGAACTCCTCATTAACATTTATGCGGCTTCAAGCCCATCTATACCTTGATCTTCGTCGAAATTTAAGTCTTCAAGATTACAGCAAGGCATTCAATCGATTGGCCGACTGAACATTTTAGTATTGATAACCGTAACAACATATCGATCATTGTTCAGTATCGCTTTGATCTAATACGGCCATTTATATTGCGGTGTAATTTTCGTAGAGGTCACCACCACGTCTTTATATGTCCTTCGAAAACGATATGTATGGTGTTGAATTGTCACTATGCTTTTGTATGCTTTTCCTTCAACTTTCAACATACTATTTCTCCCGACGGACATGAAAGTCCGTGTTACCATTGATGGAGTGGGATTAATTTAGAAAGTAGACATGATGTCAATAATTTCGTTTGGGAATATCTTTTGTATACCCTATACCCTAAACGTTTTCCATTTAGTAGGGTGGTCTGACAACCATGCTAAAACGATCGTTGAGTCGGTCCAACTATACACAGGCATATTCTTTGGAAGTGTTTTTTTACTTCACAAATTAGTTTGGCCAAAACGAAAGCCCCGCTTAACTCTAATCTCGGAAGGGACACTTCTTTGATAAAAGCTACTTTTGTTTTTGATGTGATAAGCTTGATTTAGATTTCACCATTTTCATCTCTGAATCAGCTGTACTATACAGCTGGATAGGCTCGCCCACATGCATCACAAAACTCATGGAGCTGCATGTCATGTTGGTTTATGTCTCTGGAAATTCGTATAGTTGTTCAAATTACGGAAGTTCTGCTTTCAGTTAACTTCATACTAAAGTGATATCCTTTGGCAACTCATCGTCCCAATCCAAATTTCTCATCCACAATTTTTGGTACAGTATCAAATATAATCGATAGGAGATCGAGCGGATCAAAAACCTAAGATGCGTTTGAAATTAAGGTTCGCTTAGTCGATACCTTTTCTTCAGGCAGGTCTATTCTTCGATGGAACCCAATGATTTACCCCTTTCGTATATAAGTTGATCAGCAATTCAGTAGTATTAGATCTCCATTTTCGCAAATTGAATCCTCGGAGTCGCAGAAAATAATTTAATACGTTCTTTATTAGCAGCGGAGTGCTTTTTGCAGTATTAGCACCGTAGTGCTGTTTGCTGAAGAGATGTGATTGCCCAAAACGCTGAACTAGATATCCCATACGTAACGGTAGTTAGTTTATAATGAAATAAATGGTCACTCATATTTTCTCGCCATAATATTCGTTGGTATTCTTGATTTTTTTCGGCTACCATGACTTATCTATACATTTTTTTCGATATCAGCTATGTGATCGCAAATTTATTGTATCGAAATTCAGCAACGTTGTCCATATAGTGAGCTACCATTACTTGTCATACTCGAACCGTCGAAAACGGGTTTGTTATGCTTTAATTTTTCATGACACCGTGATGTGGCAGATAGTGACTCATTGTATTCATGCAGTTTAAACTCGAATTTTTGTTAAGTGCCCCAACGTGATATACACTCGCATTAAATTTTTGGTCTAAATTGAGTACCGTTTTTGAGCTATAACTATCGAGTTCCCCAATGGTTCAAATTGTTTTTTAAATGGCAATTTCACAATAAACCTTCCTAAAGGGTGTCGCAAAAAATGTATGTACCTTGAAATGCTATAGTGTGTCTAGACGGCCTTCTCGTAATGTACCAAAAAAATCGATTGGCCCAATCGATTGACCCAACTAATCATATCTACGATACCGGGTTTATTAAAATAGGGATCTGCTAACTCTTTAATTTTCTGGTAATTGATAGTACTAACTTCACATGATGGTGGACAATTCGTTAGTTTTGGAAGAATTACCATATCGATGGTCATGATGGATTCATTTTTTGAATATAAGGATTCCACATTGATTGACATCGTGCCTTTCGTCGATTCTGTACCCGAAGTGAGACCTTTTATGAGAATGTTCGCGTTTTTACGGGGCAATGCGAGTGTTTCTGCATTGGACACAAAACCGATGCTTGAACGCAAAACGATGCACAAAACGAACGATGCTTGTGTTCCGGAATCATAATTTCAACAAAATGGAATGGTTCTTCTTCAACAAAACATAAAGTGGCTATGTCGTGTTGCCGGAACCAGATACAAATCGAGTGAAGTAACGAAAAAATCCTTAAAACTGTCTTATTTCTTTAACTGAATCGAAGAGCATATTCTAAATTTGATTATCTAGTCGTAATAAGATATTTATATTTTCCTTTAAAGGAACTTTATCAGGTCGGTAACTGCCCTCCTTTAATTCTATTTCCATTTCCACTATGTTCGTTCTCTAATCCCGAAATAACGTTTCTCATAAAAGCTCTTTTGGTTAAATTTATTTTCTTAAACTGACAATTTCATAAAAATAGTTCTCTACTTTTCGCTTTCGAGACATGATCTTAAAAATTACGTCATCATCATCGTCTCACTTAGGTTTTTAAATTAGTTCTACTTTGAAATTTTTCCATGTAGTAATTTCATTATGTATACTATAGTATACCAGAAATGTGCTGGACCTGACAAACTTTAAGCGATGCATAAACGCTTATATTATCCCAATTACAATTTCCTTTTAAAATACCAACATGCTGCATCTACGTATAGGTGCAGACAATATTTGATTTTTTTTTGCGGATCGAACAGCTGTATTAACTTACTGGCCACATAAATACCCATATAAACTCGTTTTTCACTCACTTAAAATACCAGCATTAAATAACTAGCATTGTGTCAATTCCAGATGAACAGTTTTCATGGAAAGAACGATCAAGTAGTTCAATCTCCTGAATCACGTTTACACGTTTTTTATATCGTTTAATCACGTTTTTTATATCGTTTTCTCTTTCAGACGATCTATTTCCGCCGTGGCTGTATTTAATTGCGCTGTCACCTCGCACTGTTTTAATGTTAAATGTTGAACCCCACATCAGAACTATGAAACTCTTTCCGAATATACTTTTTTATTTTATTCTTAAATTTATTACTTACACGTGGGGACAGGTGATTCGCAAATACGACGCTCAATGTTGACTGTCTTTACTTAACTGACCCAAGTTGGCGACATCGCTTTCTTCTGTAAAAATAACCAAACGGCTTTATTTTTCCCTTTCTACTTATACCGTCGATTATTCCCGACTGTCATCGGTTGCTCATCGTGTTTCTGTTGTGGAAGTGTATTCTAATTATTTCACAGCGCCAACCATTAAAAGGAGAGGGCAATGCGAAATCACCGACTCTTTATAGACATGACTACATCAACATTCGACTTTTCTGTCGAATCCTGGTTAGTCCGTCTTGAAAGCCGCCATTTTGAATTATTTGCACATAATTATACTTTTTCTGCATAGATTAGTTCGTCAATTTGTATCGGCCCGAAAACCTTATTTTTAATTCCTTTTGATAATCGTGCAAATCGCAAGAAAATTGCCGCATATAGAACGCTCGAGTTTCATAAAGATTGAACAATTGCAGTGGTGTTTTGACCAATTTGCTTCCTCATGCTCGAACCATGAAGGCCTCTTGCAACATAACTTTAATTGGTATAATGCTGCACACCTCTGTGTAATTAGATCTTGCTGGATTCCGCTTAAATGGTAATTATCGCCACTGTTAAGTGGGGATGATGTCTATGATGCTTGATAAGCGATTGACTCTGAAAGTCGTCCAACGTCTTGGAATATCGGATAACCAATGCAACACTATTGGTAAAGCGTATATACTTCGATTGGTACTTTACCGAATAAATCAATCTTAATTATTTTTACCAAGTTTGCCAAATTTTATGTGCCACACAGTTCCAGTCCAGACAAGCATCCTTATTTTATAGGGGCTACCTTACCTTTCGAACATCATTTGTGCGGTGATTCAGTCGTTGCTGATTGCTCGTAGATATATGATTGTAATTTATGTCTAAGTAGTCGCAGAATGCATGAATTTGCATTTTTTGCAGTTCTATTGGATTAAATTTATGCATGTGGTATCACCTTTGAATTTTCGGCTGTTTGAAATTCATTATCGGCTTCTACTGACAATGGTGTGTCTAGAACCTAGATGTGCAACCCATAATGTTTGATAATTAATTATTTATAGAACCCATGTGTGGCGGGAAGTCTCGTTTGTCATCGTCTCCTGGAATTTGTGACTATTTGACCGTTTTCATGTGGTAAAGTGGTTTGTACTCGTGCAAAAATTTCATGTGCTCTCCTTAAACTCAGGATTTCTGACATACTTTCGTTCCATAGTTAAAACCGGCATTTAGTGTTCACATTGGAATTGTCCAGCATTGTCCTTGGTGTCTTAAGAGACAAATGCACTAAAAACCGATTAGCATTCGTTTGTATTGTTGTTGTTTTAAATTTGGATTCGCAATGATCCTGAGTCATACTCGAGTATGATGCGCAGTTGAAGGTTCTTTGATTTCCCAAATTCTATTAAGCAATTTGTTTAGTGTATCGTGGCGCACTTTCATTGCTCTTTATCCAGCCATCCAGTTATTTTCAGTTTCAGTAAATCATCTAAATGCTTCAGCCTTAAACAGGCTGTTAAAGAAGATATAGAGGGCATGGTGGTAAATATACACACTTTAAACTTATTTTTTTAACTTTGGAAAAATAACTTCTAATAAACTAAAATTTTCTGAAGTAATGTGACAATATTTATAATCAAATTGATTACTACAGACAATAGTCCTTTTAGGTTTTTTTTTAGTAGAGTTGGAGCGCAGCGTAAAGAGTTGAAACCTATAAGTACACATGTCATTAAAGTATATGATGCATTCGCATTATAAGCTTGCAATTACCGCCTTTCCAAATAGCTAGACAAAAGGTCAAGAATCTTTTCGGCATTAATATTTAGCTTTTGGAAATGGTCTTGAAAATACACCAATTTAAAAATTCTCCAAATTGCTTTTGACCTAATTACTGAAATAACATTATTTTATGAACAGTTTTAATTTAATTCACCAATCGCAAGGTTGTAAAATAATTTATATATAGTTACATTTTAAATTCATAAAAATAATTATGAATTTAAAATGTAACTATATATATATATATATATATATATATAGCAATAAAATGTTATAAGCAATAAAATGGTTTATGCCAAATTTAAATCGTTTTTGTCGTATTCAAAATATAAAAATAACAATTCATTTTCAAAATGAAGCCAACAATATTATAATGCTCTGAAGAGTTTTATAACTGTATATATCGTAAAACCCAAAATTCTCGTCCGTAAAAATCATCAACATTATATGGAGAATTCATTAATTTTTCCAACAACTTTTATATGGTATCGAGCTCCAGAGCGGTTTGTATGTCAGCGTGGAGTCAAAATATTCGTAATTTATCAAAGTTTGTGTTGGGGACACCTCGTCGTCTTTATCTTTATTGTACTTTATTGCGTTCATTGTGCTGCACATGGATGTAAGCTTTTCTATAAACGTCTTCGATTTGTTCATATAATCCAACCAACCGTTGTCTTTTATTTTATTTATGTGCCAATGTCGGCATGGCTGTCCAGATAGAGTTTTTCCACGTTCAGGGAAGTGTTATCTCCAAGGTCTCATTTATAATAGATTAGCAAGAAATATCGTTGTTTTTCTTGGCAGGAAAATTTAATATTGTAATTAGTATATTATCCTATTAAAATATACTGAACAAGTTAAAAAGCTCTTTATTTTTAATCCGCAATTATGATTGATCAAACTACATAAAATTAATATTACTGTGCCATCGTTTGATGATAATCTTTTTAAAATTTGTCACCCATATTTAATATAACAAAAAGGTATACCAGTCATTGCTCTAAAATTCATACTACGTCAGTTGTTCGTGTTGTCGAATCTAAACCTATCATTATGTAAATATTATTTTAATTTAATGCAATACTTTAATAAAAAAATGAAATCAAAACGATTATTAAAATTATGTATATCTGTAAAATAACTATATTTTTATGCTTTTAGCCCCAGAATATACATAATAATTGTTTCTTCTAATGAACAAATTCTATAGAATTTTTATTCAATTATAGGATGATTAAAAATTTAAAACATAAATGATTTTTTTTATGTGAAAATCATGTTATGTCGTATTAATAAAATGATTTCATGTTTTGAATTAAGGGTGAAATTTTTAACATGTTAAGGGCGGAAATTAAAATGACTAACCTATGGTACCTATAGAATAGCGTATAAAACTAAACTTCTTCAGTAGAAAGACTTATCTAACTTACTAGTTATTATATAAAGCAATGCTTTTAATTAAGTGGCTAAATTAAATGCCAACAATAATTTTAACGATACATAAAAACATAAAAAATCATTAATGTTTTCCCATTTAAATTGGACTAGATTTAGGTTTAGTGTATTATATTTATTGATTAGGTTTAATAAAATTAGATTATCGTAGAATAGATTTGAATAGATTAGATTTAATTAAATTTTATAAGATTTAATTTGATTAGATTTGATTAGGTTTGATGAGATTTGATTAGATTTGATTTGATTAGATTTGAGTAGATTTGATTAGATTTGATTAGATTTGATTAGATTTGATTAGATTTGATTAGATTTGATTAGATTTGATTAGATTTGATTAGATTTGATTAGATTTGATTAGATTTGATTAGATTTGATTAGATTTGATTAGATTTGATTAGATTTGATTAGATTTGATTAGATTTGATTAGATTTGATTAGATTTGATTAGATTTGATTAGATTTGATTAGATTTGATTAGATTTGATTAGATTTGATTAGATTTGATTAGATTTGATTAGATTTGATTAGATTTGATTAGATTTGATTAGATTTGATTAGATTTGATTAGATTTGATTAGATTTGATTAGATTTGATTAGATTTGATTAGATTTGATTAGATTTGATTAGATTTAATTAGATTTGATTAGATTTGATAAGATTTGATTAGATTTGATTAGATTTGATGAGATTTGATTAGATTTGATTAGATTTGATTAGATTTGATTAGATTTGATTAGATTTGATTAGATTTGATTAGATTTGATTAGATTTGATTAGATTTGATTAGATTTGATTAGATTTGATTAGATTTGATTAGATTTGATTAGATTTGATTAGATTTGATTAGATTTGATTAGATTTGATTAGATTTTATTAGATTTGATTAGATTTGATTAGATTTGATTAGATTTGATTAGATTTGATTAGATTTGATTAGATTTGATTAGATTTGATTAGATTTGATTAGATTTGATAAGATTTGATTAGATTTGATTAGATTTGATGAGATTTGATTAGATTTGATTAGATTTGATTAGATTTGATTAGATTTGATTAGATTTGATTAGATTTGATTAGATTTGATTAGATTTGATTAGATTTGATTAGATTTGATTAGATTTGATTAGATTTGATTAGATTTGATTAGATTTGATTAGATTTGATTAGATTTGATTAGATTTGATTAGATTTGATTAGATTTGATTAGATTTGATTAGATTTGATTAGATTTGATTAGATTTGATTAGATTTGATTAGATTTGATTAGATTTGATTAGATTTGATTAGATTTGATTAGATTTGATTAGATTTGATTAGATTTGATTAGATTTGATTAGATTTGATTAGATTTGATTAGATTTGATTAGATTTGATTAGATTTGATTAGATTTGATTAGATTTGATTAGATTTGATTAGATTTGATTAGATTTGATTAGATTTGATTAGATTTGATTAGATTTGATTAGATTTGATTAGATTTGATTAGATTTGATTAGATTTGATTAGATTTGATTAGATTTGATTAGATTTGATTAGATTTGATTAGATTTGATTAGATTTGGTTTGATTAGATTTGATTAGATTTGATTAGATTTGATTAGATTAGATTTGTTAAGATTTGATTAGATTTAATAAGATTTGATTAAAAATGATTAGATTTGATTAGATTTGATTAGATTTGATTAGATTTGATTAGATTTGATTAGATTTGATTAGATTTGATTAGATTTGATTACATTTGATTAGATTTGATTAGATTTAATTAGATTTGATTAGGTTTGATTAGATTTGATTAGATTTGATTAGATTTGATTAGATTTGATTAGATTTGATTAGATTTGATTAGATTTGATGAGATTTTATTAGATTTGATTAGATTTGATTAGATTTGATTAGATTTGATTAGATTTGATTAGATTTGATTAGATTTGATTAGATTTGATTAGATTTGATTAGATTTGATTAGATTTGATTAGATTTGATTAGATTTGATGAGATTTGATTAGATTTGTTTAGATTTGATTTGATTAGATTAGATTTGATTTGATTAGATTTGATTAGATTTGATTAGATTTGATTAGATTTGATTAGATTTGATTAGATTTGATTAGATTTGATTAGATTTGATTAGATTTGATTAGATTTGATTAGATTTGATTAGATTTGATTAGATTTGATTAGATTTGATTAGATTTGATTAGATTTGATTAGATTTGATTAGATTTGATTAGATTTGATTAGATTTGATTAGATTTGATTAGATTTGATTAGATTTGATTAGATTTGATTAGATTTGATTAGATTTGATTAGATTTGATTAGATTTGATTAGATTTGATTAGATTTGATTAGATTTGATTAGATTTGATTAGATTTAATTAAATTTGATTAGATTTGATTAGATTTGATTAGATTTGATTAGAATTGATTATATTTAATTAGATTTGATTAGATTTGGTTAGGTTTGATGAGATTAGATTAGACTTGATTAGATTTGAAGAGATTTGATTAGATTTGATTAAATTTGATTAGATTTGATTAGGTTGAATAGATTAGATAGTTTTCTTGATTTGGAGTGTTGGAAGTTAATTGTACCATTATTAATTTTTACGTTGTTATCATTTATAAGATTAGTTCTAAGCTTATCGATGGTAATATTTTTATTGATTTTCTTATAAAGATAGAGTCATATTTTTTTATTTCTTTGATTACTACTGATGGTAATGATGAAGGCACTTTTTTAGTTGGATTGTTATATCTGCATTTAAATCTTTAGGCTTCTTTGTTTTGGCGGATATTTCAATTAGGTCTGAATCGTTTCATAATTATCGCGTCTGAACTACTTACATTAAGGTTTCCAAAAGTTAAGAATTATTACAATTTTCCTGTCCTTCATTTATGAGATTTAATTGTTGACGATTTGCAAACACGCTGCTATACTAAACCAAACAAACTTTCGTTCTTTAAAATTTAGAGACGGGGTATTCAACATTATGGGCAATTTCACTAACTTCAGCAAGCATTTGGTTAACCAATTTGGGCCCAGAACTGTTTTTTTTTCTATAAATTTGATATTTACATATGTGGAGTCATAAAATACTTTTAAATTTTCGTCAAATGTGGTTTGGGGCTGAAATATGGGTAGCCAAAACTGACACTTAAACACAAACAGTTTTTTTTTATTTAACTAAAATTAAAATTAAAATCTAAAAAATTTATTCCAAAACTTCAGGCTTAATTAAAACAACAATTTAACGTCCCGGATATTATTTTTGGTCCTTTTGCTTATAAATTATTGTAACCCACGCAGTTTTCATCCCACAAATCTTTTTTAGTTGTTTCATCTACTAAAAAAGTTGTAATTGTGTTCATGTAAGTCATAGTTTCTTTAACTTAAGCATTAATGTCATGTGGTTCATGGCAAGAAACGCCTTCCTTATATCTAGTAATTCTTACTACTGTTTTGCTTGATTGATTGATTTGGAATGTACGGCCAAGCATTAAGTAGGATATTCCGAAAAGCGCCGGGCTCACTTTACACCCATTTTTACATATCCTTGGATGGATAAGGCAGGAAATTAAATAAATTATTGATATCGACCCGGTTACAGACACCGTGGCGTCCAATAGTTAGTAATTTTTTTGGTGGAGTAGGAAAAGGTAAGGTCAGTAATAACAGAATTGGTCCGGTTTCCCGGTAGCAAATATTTAAACTACTGGTAGCATAAGACAATCACAATAATAATGAACTGATCTGCATTCTGTCGTCTCTTATCAGCATCTCAAGTATTCCACCCAACTGTAATCTGCAATTTTTCTCTGAAAAAAAAATTTATTAATGGGCTAATTTCTCAAAGCCATAGGCTGTAATAAATTGAGTTAATTTCCATCTGAAACTATAAATTAATTAATTCATAATATAATAACATAATAATATAATAATATAATTTCTGCAAGCCGTAGGCTGTTATAAATTGGATTAGTTTTTGCCTGAAATTTACAATTAATTAGTTTGTTACATAATTAAAAATATAAAATTATAATATAAATTAGATTTTTTTAAAATTTGATTAAACATTACAAATCAATTGAACTAACCGCTTTATGACAAATACGGCATATGATCGCCAAAAATCTAATTTATATACACTTTATTTGACACAAAACTTCAAAATTAATACAAGTTAGATTTTAAAAAAATTGATTTAAATTACATTTAAATTCATTTGAAATTCTTACTACTGTTTTATATTTGAAAAATCTTCGTCACCTTTAAAGAATTTGGTAACTCGCCAGTAAACAGGCATTGATAAATTTAGTTAATATTGGCCGATTCTCTAACTTAAATTTAATTTTGCATATGCATAGAGATTATTTATGTTAAAGAAATGTAGATTTGCTAATTCGCAGGACGGTCCTGCAATTGTACCCTATAAAGAACGTTTACCTTTCGACAAAGTATAGTCTAGTCTAGTTTATTTTCGAAAGTATTTAGATCATCAGCAACATGTTGAATCTACCTCATATAATATTCCTCCGCAATACATAACCTCTTTAAATATATCGTAATACATAATTTACAATTCTTGCAATGTCTTAAGAAACGTCTATTGTTATTCCAATTGTCTTTTTCGATCATTATTTTTTTTTTCGTTATTTCTCGTTTTCATTTCTTCTTACTTTTCTCGCCCATATATGATCAACTTTATATAGATGTGTGTTCTTAAGTAACTCCGCGCGCTAGAATAGGATCAATATATCGTATATAAATACATAGACATATTATGTAGCATATAAGCACAAAATCTTATATTATTCTTATGTCTGCTTCTTAGATTTCTTTTTGTTGTATCTTAAGAAATATTTCAACTGGTTTTATTAGTGCATTGTTATTGTAGATGCATATATGTATAACGTGTGCATTGTGTCATGATGCTACAGTTGTGCTACAAAACTATACACTTTAAAAGTGAAAAGCATTTGGTCGTTTTATTAAATTTATGAGAAGTTTGCGATCAAACATTTTTAACTGTATTGACATTGAGATATGATCGAATGTACTAAAAAATTGTACTTTCGACTGTTTTTTTTTTTTTTTTGTTTTTTGTTTTATTTCTTAGATTATTATTATTTGGTTGAGTTAATTTTGTGTCAGTTTTTGTTTGACCATTTTAACGTAACGATCGTAGTTTTTTTGTATTGCGATTTTTTATATTATTATCATTATTAGATGTTCGATTCGAGTGGTTTCCGAAGTTTTAATAAACTTAAATAATCGCAAACTGTATAATTGCGATCGCGTTTGTTTTTCTTCAAAAGTGCTTTTATATTTTTTACTCATTTAGTTGTGTGTCAAAAAGCTAGTTTTGTTGTATAAATCGTGGATTAGTGTAACATATAAAAAATATGGTATTGAGGTCGATCGAGTGTCTTATTTTGGAATTGTTGTTTAAAATATATTTTACAAGAAACTTGATCGTGTTTAACAACAAAAATGTAGTTATGAATTGGTGTATATTTAAGCAATGATCTTAATAATAATAAAAACAGTTTTTTTATAAAGTTTTTTCACCTGTTCCAGTGGTTATCTCCCGTAAAGCCTTAACTCCCACCTGTTTTTATTTTTTTTATATATATATTATATATAGTGTTCAGTGTCAAAAGTGTTTTGTTTATATAAATACATACCTTTAGCAATTAATCAATATCTAAGTTTTTTATTTGATCTTTGGTGTGATAACACAAAGTGCGATAAGAAAAAGTTAAATATTCTTATAATTAGTGTTTATAGTGCGATTGTGTGCTAACACCTTACACACGGAAAAATTGTGTATGCGAATGGAATGTTGGATTATTAGTTCGAGTAAATTATAGCAATGGATAGGTAAAGTAAATTTATTAGTTTTAATCAATCATAAAAAATAAAATTGATAAGAAAATTATAAAGAATTTTATAAAATGAACTTTTTTCTCAAAAAAACTGTAAATTCGTAAGATAAAAATTAAAACTTGTTTGGCTTTTTATTTTTTGTGTATTCTGTGTAAGAATATAAAATACAAAATCGTTTTATAATTTATTATTTCTTTATATATACATATTAAGTTGCGCGCGGTACGTTTATATTAGTCTTTTGAAATTTTGGTTTAATATTTAAAACGAAACCTGAAACACATTGATCAACTCGCGTGCACCCTTTCATAAAAAAAATAATAATAAAAACCCCAAAAACATCAAATAGCGCAATCAACCAAAAAACAATTAACATCAATTTATTAGCATCATCAACCTTTACGAGACAGTTGATTGAATTTCTTTGAACCGCAGATTTAACATGTGCATCGCACTTTTTCTACATAAAATTTATACACATATATTATACAAATATACTGTAGAAAACCAAAAACATAAAACCTGTTGCAGTTAAATGACCACAAACAATATTTTTTTGGTTGAGTGCGGAACAAACACAAAATATTTAGTAGTTTTTATAAATTTTTTTTTTGCAAGATTAAACAGAATATTTTGTATTTTCTTAAATCACACATAAAATTTCACCTTGGGACATTTTCTTATAGCACCTTGAACACTATTTTGCTTTTGTTGAAAAAAAAAACAAACGATAATTATTGGAATGTAATTTATTATGCGGGGAAAGTTTTAGTTTTGCAATTAAGTTTTTGTTTTAAAAGGTTGTTGGCCACAGTCTATAAAGTATTTATTTATATAGCTAGAAGTGAAACTTAAGTTAGTTGCGCCAATTATATAATTAAATCGTTAAGTTTCAAGTTTGATCATTTCTAATCGACTTTGCAAAAACAAAATATTATTAATTGTTCTTTAAGATTTGTCTTGTTCATGGCAGAGTTTTTTTATTTATAATTTATATTACAACTGATTTAAAAATATTTAGCAATTTATCTTTCTTAAATGAAGATTCACATTTGACGGGTAGTAACCCCAATGGTTATTTCTTTGTAATTATTAAGTACAATTGCCTAGAATTTTCCTTTGAAGTATTCTTACTGCATTAGTGATATCCAATAAACGAAGTATGTCCACATTTTGGTGCCATTTAGCTGACATTTTCTACGTTTAATTCCTTATGAAGGTTACCATTTCTAATATACCCTGGTGTGTTGACAATACCACCCAGTACTTTATTTTGAAAACATTATATCATTTGTAGATTTGTCTTCTTGATATAACTTTCTGTTTAATTTTTAACGTGTTCTTTCCATCCACTGGCAAGGGACCATTCAAGGGACTGGTCTTGAATTAAGTTCCACTGGAGTCCAATTAACATTCTGGTTTTTCAAGTTTACGAGAACCGATTTTTCTTCGATCATGCAAATGCGCCATTTTTTGTCTTTCTTTGTGCATCTGCTTATTTTTAAGTGCGTCTTCTACTAAGTTTGTTGTTTCGTGAACTTGTTTTATTGCACGGTGATTTTCTGTAAATTCAAATTGATGTGGAGGAACCAAATTTTATTTTTGGCTTAAGCCAAAAGTATATGTAGTAATTTTTTAAATAATTTTTGTGAGATCGCCCTTAGATGGCTGCCAATAAAGTAAGTGTTTGCTTGTTTCTTTTAGCCCATGTTTCGTCATCATTTCTTATGGGTGGCACATTTTGGCTCGTTTTAATCCCTTTTTTGCTTTCCAAAGAGTAGAATCAGTGTCCTTATGTTAAGTGGGTGGTCTAGTTCTATTTGTCCAGACCACCCTCTTACTTTTCTCTCTGTGTCTATAACTAATGGTTTTGAAACCATTTGCGGGTTTTAGTAAAGTTCCCTTTTGTGTAGTTTAGTAGTTTTAGGAATTAGTACATTTTATTTCTTAACCTTTGAAGTTCTTTGGCTACTTAGCAACCTCTATATCTATTGAACAGGATGGTGCTCTTTCCAGTTGATATTTTTGCCGGGTTTTTCCTGCATTCTGTAGTCTCTGTTGCATTGTATTTTACAACACATCTTGGCTCCCGACCGCAATATTTCTGCGTGTGGTTGTAACTTTGGGATTTTTGCCTCATCCTTTTTTAGTGGTTCTTTTTTAACCCTCATAATGAAAATAACTTAAATGTTGAAGATATATTGATCTTCTTATTTTTATTAAATGTAAGCGCACGAAGAGTTGAAGCCTGCTTTTTTCGCTTTTTGCCAGGTTTTTTTCTTCTATCGGTCCCTCTCTTCTCAGTGTAGAACTCTATGTGATAACCGGTACAAGTGCTTGTTTCGTTATAACTGGTTAGACCGGTTTCGGAAGTCTCTATTTGGTTGACCCTCTTTAATTCTTCATTTTGTTTTTTTTTTTGTGTTTCATTACAAAGGTCTTATTACCGGCACAATTAATTTACCGTTCTAATTGTCGGCAATGTTAGTTCATATTTTCAGCATATTTAAAATCATATAGATAATATTGCCAAAAGATGGCTACATAGGTTGTTCATTGTATAGCCACTATCCTGAAGAAGGATCTGTACTTTGTTACTTCTAAAAGTTGGAAGTAAAATTCTGACGCTCTGAACAAATCAAAAGGGGTAACGATTGCTGTCTTGTAAATATCGTCAAAATCGAGCCTACGTGGTCTATAGATATAGGCAAATGGACTTCGTTTACAATATGATGAACAAGGAGGGAAAGTCGGTACCAATAATTGGCAAATTCTCTGCCGCAAGAATAAAGGTGTATGTGAATGTTCCTAAGGGAACGAGAGTTTTAGGTATATATTATTGAGTCATTTGCTGCCGATAAAACTAAATGCATGCGACAGTGAGCACTAAAAGGTTGCTCCTGTTTCAATTAAAAAAATCAAGGAATTCGATGGGTCGTGTATGTGCAAACGACAATTTTTATTTTCATTCACTAAGATACTGCCCACTTGCTTCTTGAATTACTCTAACGTAGGTCTAGTTGGTTGTCTAATAATTGACGTTTTGATAATCGGTGGAAGCCTATACGTCATACAAAGACCTAATTATTCCATCGAAAAAATGATTTTCTGCTAGTACTTGGATGGATCTCTGTAGGTCGGTCATGGCCTAATTCTTGACCTGCCAATAATTGTTCTAACTTTAAAATTTATTTTGGTCAAATAAAACGGTAGCATAATTCTAAAATTTAACAATAACATTCAGTTGGTAAACCCTCTATCGCACATCATCAAGAGGAAGAATACATATTACAAAGCTGTAAAATATCAGCACAGTCAAAATCCAGATATATACGAATAAAAAGAGGCTCAATAATCAACTATTTGCACTTGCCACGATAAGGTGCAAAATTAAAAATCCAAAATGTTATCATATTTGGGAAAACTAAGAAGAGCTGTTGTGTTGCATCAAATACAACCTCACGATAAACATAAACAGTCAAAAATATATTTTGTATTAGTCTTAGTAGGCGATCGCGCAGATACTAACTTGAAACCACTAAACGCATTGTTTTCAAGGCCCAAATCGTGTGTAGAAATCGACAAGATTTGGTAATAAGAAGAAATTAGAAGATCGTCTGATTTATTACCGTCAGAAAAGTAATGCTTGGATTTTTATAAAGAAATGTTAAATCAAGGATTGAGATCTTTGGAATCGTGTTCATCAAAAATTGCTTGTAGATCCAAGAATTCAATTATTATCAAGATTTTAATTCATCGATTTTAATTGATATCAAGGTCAGGGACTATCAGCATATAGTTTGGAGATTCGGCACCAAGTCAGAAATTCAATATTACAGATTTGATACTGTAACCTCCCTATTGCACTCTCCTATTGCAACTCCCTCTTGCAATAATACATAATCAATTGGTATTACGTCGGCTAAGATATAGGAACTGAAACTGTTGGTGCAGTTCAGTCTGCACCAACTGTTGGTGCAGTTCAGGCCTTCGGATGTAGTCTTAAGATTCCTGTGCTTAAGGCCACAAATTTCTTAAGATAAATTTACAGTTTTCATTAGATGAAAGTTCCATCTTATAGCTGCAACACTCAGTGTTAGTTCTTGATAACTTTGTCTAGAGCTGTCAGCAATAGACATTACATTAATGTTCTTGTACTAATCAAATTTTATGTGGATGCAATATTAAATCAATCTTTTAAGTTCCGCGGAGTGTACTATCATAAAGTTAGAGTTCGAAAGATATTTTTTTGTTGATGTTTCTATAGGTTTTGAGCCATACTTTCTCTGTCTGCCGCATGATTTCCAAACAGCGCTGGTTTCGAGGTCGTCCAGTTCCAGGAGTATATTTCCAAAAATAACAAATGAAGCCTCCTTTTTGCAAGGGTGAGGGCGTCCATTATTAAAGTTAAAAATTTACGAAAAATGTTATAACTTTCTAGAAAAATTTTTTAAGTCCGATTGTCCATCATTGACCACCTTTAACTGTATTTCATCTCTAAGTAACATTTAAATTTGTCACAATTTCGTAATTTCGTACAATCACATTCGATTTCAATTTATAATTCATGAGACATGTTTATGATGAATCTTTAAAAAAAAAATACATTTTAGTCATGCTTTTTCATATAAATGTACTCGTATATATATGCATGTAGTATTTATGAATTCAGAGGGGCTTGACATTTAATTGTCGTTATTGGAATGTCATTTTTTGGTTTGTTTCGATTACATATTCGTGATTAGAAATATGAACAAATAATAATAAAAAAAACCGCATGCATCGGAAATTACGCAACACGTTTAAACGTAAAATCTATATGTATAGAATATTTTTCTGATGGTCTTTGAGATCTATACTACTTTAGTTAACTGTCGCACTCTGTTTTGTTCTAAAACCAATTAAAACGTTTAATTGATATTAATTGACGGTCTAAGAATATAAAATAAGTATAATAAAACAAGTAATTGCTATATTGATTTGTTTCGTGCTGACTCGCACACATACTCACATACACCCATATATAATTTATGTTGAATGAACTTTGGATACTTTATACTCATATATACATCGATCGATTAATTATGATTATGTGGCCTTATATACGCACTAAATGTATGTACAAGATGACGAGTACCAATCAATGTACATATCAACGGAAATATAATGGCCACTAAAATTATTTAGAATATAACTCGCGAATAATAAAAATTTGTTGTTTATGTGCACCTACTGTGTTAGGCCCCACCATCTATGGAATATGTCATTAATGCTAATTTGCTTTATATATTATTGTATTTATACTGAGGATTTAGATAATTAGTGTGGCCATAAACGTGTCTTATATGCACATTTGGTATTAGCTCGCGTACAATAGTTTCGATGAATTGTTTTTATGTTTTTTATTTACGATAGAAAAGTGCGCGTGATTATCTAAAATGATAGATATATATTGTAAGCATTTAGAAATATATTCTCCGGCTAAACTGGAAACCTCGGTTTATGCCTTCAAGGCCGTTTTTGTTGTTGTTTTATCTAAGGTTTAAACACAAATAATATATTTTAATGTAGTTTTAATCGAAATCCCCAATCAATCATAATACATGCTATAAATACGGTTTGTATATATATGGTGTAACATTGAAAATATTGTTCATTGTATATTCAAGACAAGGTCCATAATATAAAGTCAAGGAAATAAATTTAAATCCGATTCCTAAGACCATGAGAACTTCTAAACACAATATCGATCACAAAACTTTCAATTGTTAATAATTGGAGCTCAAACGCCTAGATATTATGTAAATATTTGGATAATCTTATTGAATCTATACTTGAGAGAGATGTAACCGATAAGTGACTTAATTGCTGGAGCGGAAAAGCCACAAGTTAAGTAAATGTTGCATACTTTTCTATACATATGTGCGTTCTGAAGCTTATCCTAGCCTTCCTTGCCACAATGCAATATAGATAGTGTTAGCTTTGCAACATCACGTTTCTGTTACAAAGATGAGGGCCTAATAAGAACTTTTGTAGGCATCCTTTGGTTACATTATTTTGAAGTGAGCCATAATTAGTGACCACATTTGTGCATCTTTTAGAAAAGTAATGGTTTATGATTATGTAATGATAAACAGCTTATGTTTTTAAGGTTATTCATAATACTAGGTCACCTCAGATTGTCAAAAGCTTAGAAATACTCCAGGTACGTATTTTGCTCCAATTTTTCAACTATGTTTATCATTTGTACTATAACATCGGCTGTTAGATCTATTTCCCCCTAAATCGAACTGCTTTTCACTATATTTCCCCGCTTCTCTAGAGAACGCTCATTAATCTGCAATATTGTGGCACTGTTTCTTCGAAAAGACCCGGAAGTGTCTTCAGCTTGGCTTAGGATATCACCATTGATGGCTGAGAACGTCTGAGTGAAACTCTCGGTTGTAGGTGTATATTTCATGCACGCTATACTTTATAATTTTATACTTGTTGAATCTGCATCTTTCCACTTGATTAACAGTAGGTGTTTACTATACAGGATGTCGACTTTCTTGGTTAATGGTAAAGTCATTCTGAACGGCGTGAAATTTTTGTGAAATTTTGGATTCATTTCTATATTCGATTCCGATGTCATATAAGCCTTCAGGTGGATTCGATCTTCCGTGTTGATTTGGGCGGGATTAAGTTGTCAGCTGTAAGTTGATAGCTCGATACTATGCTAAAATTTCGAAGAGTATGGGGCATTTTGTAGCGTTCTATGTAAAGATAAAGTTTGCGGACTCAAGGCATAGTTCCTCTCTTGCTTGTCGCTGAGTCCATTGGAATTTTCCGACTCCGTCAAAAATGTTTTTCTTTTTTCGGTATTTACTAACAAAGAAATGTTCAATTTTATGTCTTCTTTGAATGCCAGGTCGCCAAGCTGCTTGAATCTTGAATTACGTGTCGTCACAATGGTTATACTCTTGTGTAATATTTAGTCTTTTTATTATTAGGATCCTAGGTGTTACCCCAAAGCCGAGCTCGTAAAATGTGTACCCCGTGGTAGTGTGATATTATACACAAAAACTGCAAATGGAGCTAGGTTTATCCCAGTCGTCGTGATCTTGTGTGATAAACCATCACAAGTATTACTTAAATGTTCGGTTCGAACGCTCCACAAGCTGTTGTGGGTAGCTTCAATTTTCAAGAGTTTACGCATCTCTGGGAATAAGTAAAATTTGCTCTTAGTTCGTTAAAAATTTCGTGAATTCTTCCTTGCTGGAAGAATTCACATTGCGGGATAAAACCTACTATGTCAAAAGCTGTCCTTTCAAAGACCTGTTTGGACATGATGGTAAATTTTAAAGGAACTAGGGTGTTTCTGTGGTACTTGTTCTGCAATTGTTAATGAGACGGGAGATGTTCCCGACTCTTAAGTGAAACTCTTCCAGGATTTCCTAAAGCTCGTCTAGCTTTAGTCCCCAATGAAAGAGTCTTGTGGGCGTGTTTCTGATGGCACATATACTAGTGGTTTATAATCTGTGACGACGTCAAATTTATGTCCATAGATGCATGGTCTAAAATTGTATATAGCATAAGCTACGGTTAGATAATCGCCGTTTCGCTTTTGACTTAATACGGCACCGAAGCTATAGTCGCTATCATCTGCGTCATAAGGATACATGTTCTGCTGAAATCTCGGTAAAAGAGAATCGATGACGAAGTCAAACTCTGGTTTAGAGTTTCGCATTCTTCTGACCAGTGAAAGACATAAACTTTTCGCTCCTCTGTGAGGGAAATTTAATTACATTTTCTAGTGTTTTTGGGTTATTGGCTTGATACCTCCTTATATAAAATGACATTTTGCTGATTGAAGTTTAAGATTGTATCGTCGAAAAATTTTGAAAATTTCCGTGTGTTTGTGATCGTGGTCGTCTAGAATTTTATCGTTGATTATGGTATCATTGAGATTCGCAAAGCATTGTGCGTTGGAATGCACTCTGCGAATTCTTTAAACCAAAAGGCCTTCTGGTGAACTCATAAAATTCATAATCAGTATTGATAGCGGTTTTGTATCAATCTTATGACGGTTTATAACGACGGTGGATGTAGTGTCGTTATTTTTAATTATTCAAATTGAATGTTGTTCAAAGCAAAGCTCAGTTTCGATCTGACGAGAAATCGTAATAATTTTGTGATATTTGTAATTGCTACTTTACGCTCCATATATATTTATGTACAGTGTACATGTAGTCGTTAGCGAATTATATGAATATCTGCACGAAATATCTGAATATTTTAATTGTGTGTGTAGCGATGGTCGCTACAAGTTCATACAAATCTGGTGGTACGCGTTAGCCATATCAAAGGTGGAAAAATATCTGGAGTCGCATAAGGTCAAAAATGTTGGCTATGTTTGAGAGTGAAAAGTGTCTCATTTGTGGAGTCGTTTAGTTTACGGAAAACCACAATGATTCTCCATTGTTTGTTCCCAGTTTTTTCTTTCGCACATATCATTTGTCCAACCTGTTCATTTACTTCCCGTTTTAGAGTTTTTGGTAGGTGATATTGCCTAACGAAACAATGTTATGGAGTGTTCCAATCCGAAAATTCATGTTAATTGCTAATTTTTTTAGTGAAAAAGGTGGTTAGCACACACTTCGAGAATATAATCTCGTTCCTTCAAGCTTAAATCGGGGGGTCTAGGTTTCCTTCAATTTTATCCAGTATATCTCGTTGTCTGTTGCCCATGGGTTGAATGTGTAATCAACAATTTCTAAATTGTTAAATATGCTTCAGAAAGCGTTTGGCATTATTTTACGAAAGTTTCTTTGCATTCAATAATTTTCAAAGTCAGGAAAGATGTTGGCCCTCGAACAGTATCTGAAGCAACCATTTTCGGAAATGAACATTCGCTAAGTCTAAATCATCACTTGCCACAGCATCTTACTCGGGAACCACCTCACTGTGTTTTGGTTCTATACTGGATACGTCAACGTCCTCGATGAGTATCTTGAATTAAGTCTCTCGAATATTTATTCGTAAATTTGATTTGAATTCTTAGCGAGGTCTTTTAACTTAAGAATATAACTGAGTAATTTAACGATCTAATATCATTTTAAATTATTCTAACCTTGCAAATAATTCCGTTCCACTGTCGTTCTTAAACTTGATTAATTATTAAAGTGAGAAAAATCTCAGATAAATCTTTTTTAGTTTATAAATCATGGATATGCACTAAAAATATTTTGAAGCGAGAATATATTTACAAGTAGATTATGACAAGTGGTCACCCCTATAATCTCATTTACAAAATAATTTATATAATTAATTTGTAAGATCATCATCTTTATAATTCGAAGCATGTATATGTTTTTTATATATATGTACATATATCCATAAGCAAGTTAACGCATTACTACTCTCCCATGCACTTTTTATTGTTTTGTCTGTTTAGCTTGCCTGCGATTGTATAACCGACCGCGTACAATTTTAAAACCGGAAATCACTCATTTCTTTTGAGTTCATTTATAAGTATTGTCGTTACTGTTGTTTGTTTTGTTGGACGTCGTCATATTCAAATTAAAATTGATAAAATTTATGATTCGTCGTTATATATAATATAAGAATCTTTAGTTAAGTTTAAGTAACGATCTAAGAAAGTCTTATATCTTCCAATTTTACAGTGCGTGAGTGGAATAGTTTTTTTTATTAACTTTGGATATATATAAGATTGTAAATAAAATGTCGAATATGGTTAAATCTTTGCTGACATTTCGTAAAAAAGGTAATGATTTTGCATGGCCATTAACCCACCGATATAAACATTATCCATTTAGATTTGAATCGAGAATGGAAATAAAAGTATACTGTGTTACCTTTAAAATAATAACATAATAATATTTCGATTTTCATCGAGAAACCCCTTTGGGAATTGTTCGTCTCTATATGTACGGTAAAAAAAAAAAAAAGTTTAGTTACAAAATCTAAAATTGAAAAGATTTTATTTCTCACTCGTATGGAATTTTTGTTGTTGTGCTGTGCCACTGTGAAAAATTTAAATATTTTGATGAAAAAACTTCAGTTTTATGATATTTGGGAGGTTCTATTAACATATGAATATATGTATGTCAACTTTCTGAGGTTTTTAATTTTTTTTTTTTTTAAATCAAAATAATAGAAAATATTTTCAATCATAAAGTAAAAATAAAATTGTAATAAGGGATAATACATAAGATTATGTTATTTCTTTTCACATAAAGACGTTTTCTGAAGAATTTCATAGTTGGGAAATCATAAATTTGTTGGGCCAATGTATTTGAACATTCACAGAAACGCTTTATTAAGGTAATGTTTGGTTGAAGTGCGGTTAAACATATAAAGTTATGGTAAGTAGTTGTTGGTTACGAATTAGATGAGTTAAGTGAAATAAAATAACTAGTTCATGTGTAATTTTCCTGGAGAACAATTTTGCTCATAATAATAGGGACTTAATAATAATATAATTCGTAGAATTTTATAAATGGAATAATGTAACTTTCCAATTTATCTCCAATTTAAGAGAAGAACGCGTCCACTAAGGTGGACCAGCTTATTATATTGGAGAATACTTCTTTTATTTCCAACCTCGATCCGCCATGTTTTTTCGCTTCTAACTAACACCAAGTGATCGTGGATTCCCCAAGTGATTCCTGGTTTTCTGACTTTCCTTTGCCGTTCCGGGTTTAAGTCCAATGACTTTCTTGTTATATTACATAGTGGTTTTCTTAGAAAATGGTCAATCCATCTCCATTTCCTATTTGGTATCAATGTCTGACAGCTTTGCAATTATGTTTAGTTCGCTGTTTGTTATTTTGTTTGGTCAGAAACATTTCAATATTCATCGAAGGCTCTTATTTACGAACACCTGTCATTGCTTTGTGATTTTTTTATGTAACGTGTTTAATGAATATGCGTTTATTTATGTCTTCCTCCGGCCCCCTATTTATGTGCTTAAGAGGCATTTATTATCTGCGTAATCTAGATCATTTAAGTTAATCCGTTAATTCTCATCAAATGCCGGTGGGAATGTGTTATCTAGTTTTTGCGTAACCCTAATATCCAATATGATCAGGAACAGCATTGGCGAGAGTAAACATCCTTGCCTTATACTCTTCGAGTGTTTCAGTATATTTAACTTTGTTTATCTTTGTATATTGAACTCAGTAACCATAGATTCAATGATGGTTCGGATTGTAAGGATGTAGTAATTGCAACTAATTCCTTGTCTGAAACTAGCTTGTTCTTTTCTTACATTTATATTGATTTACATAGGTGACATTCTAACAAGAATGACCATTGCAAGACGTTTTATTGTTGAGTTGAGAAAGATGATACCCACCACTTCTTGCAATCGCTAAGGTTTCTTGGAGTTTGTAATTGACAAGCGTTCTTTCTATTTTTGTAGTATTATACTAGAACCCCTTACTTCTTGTTTAAATGTATCAGTGTGCTTATATCTCTAGCCTTTGAATATTTCGGCGGCTATGTAGCATGTTCCAGCAACTTTATTGTTCAATAGATTTTTTATGATACCACCCCGGAAGTATTGGTCATATAACGGTTAATTCAATTGATTTTTAATGTTTAATCAATTTTTTTAAAATCCAATTTATATTAATTTTAAAGTTTTGTGTTAAATAAAGTTTTTTTTATTTTAAAATTAAAAATAGTACACTCAATAAATTTTAGCAGCTTGAAGGTGAAATAATACATTTATAATTTAAAGATGAAAACTAATGCCATCTGTTACAGCCTCCGGTTTGAAGAAATTAGTTCATTACTAGATTTTGTTCTTGGGGAACCTTTATTGATTACAGTTGAATAGTGGCACACTGGAGTTGCTGATAAGAAACGTCAGAATGCAGAGCAATTCAGAAAAATTGTGATTGTCTTGTGTTAATAATAGTTAAAAATTGACACCGGGAAACCGGACCAATTCTGTCATTACTAAGTTAATTTTCCTTTCCCTACACCACAAAAAAAAAATTAATTATCGATCGCTTAAGTGTCAGTAACCGGATCAAGTCTGTCATAACTAACATTCTATTCACTCCTTCGGTTTTGATTTATGTAACACGGGTGTACGGTGGTGCCCGGCATTCTGAGAGTTCCTGGTTCGTCCTTGGCCGTACATTCTAATCAATCAATCAAAATAGCTTTTCTATGATACCTCCCACGTTTCGTTGGTGGATGATTTCCTCATTGATTTTCACTGCTGATGATAAACTCTTCTTAAAAATATATTTTCTACTGTTTTTCATATACTTACTGGTATGGTGCTCTATAATGGTTTTGGTTTGCTGCTGCCCCTTCATGAGCTTTGAGAACATTCTTTCTAAATTTATTTCGATCATTTCTTGCCTTTGGACCTGTGTTTCACCTCTGTATTTTTGGTGTACATTGGTGAAACGTACTGTTTGGTTCCAATGACATTTACATTGTTTAAATTTGAATCCCTAGTTCTCACGATCTTCCGCTTTTAAGCAATCTAATTTCATTTGAGTTGCACAGCACATGATGTATCTCATCTTTTTGGTGCTGGCTAAGACGATGAATGTGCTTTACTGTTTTTGCAAAATTTTTGATTTATTTCAGCAGCGGTTTATTATGTAATATTAGTTCAAAATTCTTTTCGACCGAACATTTCTCTGTGTTTAATGGACTTTGAAGTTAAGATTAACCTGGAGCCTAGCATACAATTTTATTACTAATTACTTGTCTTTTGTTGTATACGTTTTTAATGTCACCTTTTTGCCAATATTACAGTACATATAAAAAAGATTGCTGTAATATGTATAGCTTATGAGCTGAATAAGTCACTTTCTACAAACTTGCATTAGCTTTTCTATGTACAAGAAAAAAGAGGTACCTTAAATATAGGTTCTCGTTCAAAACAACGCCGTCTGACGAGCGCAAATTAGAAACTCTCCGGAGTGGACAAGATATCGTACATAGGCGGTCGTCGGAAGCATATGCGTATTTGGCTGGAGCAAATTTTACTCCTTAAATAATTAAGTCGCTCTGGATTCGACGGTTGCCAGAGGTTATTAGAATTGCCTTGTTGGTCCAGCCGGAGTCTTTACAACCTAATGATCTAACAAAAACCGCTGACAAAATTCATAACATAAGTCGCGTTCCACCCAACAACGCAACTCCCCAAAAACTCCCCTCACTTGTCATTGAGTCAATATCATTAATTTCCACAAAATTTGTTATGTATATTTTAAAAATTATCTTACGAAAACATTTTTATAGCACGATCTTTTAATCAAATAATTTTCTATTGCTCTTATCATCAATAAGGTCAGAAAATACTTTCAATATACCTGCACTATCTATATAAAGTTTGTTGATTTGAAAATATCATTAAAATCCTCTTAAAACCTATTTTTTTGCATACCATTTTCTTTTTTGTTTTCCATTTTACGGGTACTCCACATTTTCCAGATTATGTGCATTTTAATTAAAACAAAAGTTAAACTAAGCTATAAAGAATACAAAAAGTTCAATGACACTACACTTGTTCAGTCAACATAAATAAAAACTATATATAAAATATATTATGAAGTCTAGGAAAAATCTAAACATACATATATATATATATGTATGAATATGAATGTAGATACAAATAGGAAATGTTGGAAAATTCCTCCATTCATTAAAATTAAATTTTATGTTTATGTTTGCATTATAAACACACATCCATATACAAAAAAAAAAAGTTTAATATCATATTATTATATAACAAGCTTTTCCTATATTCATGAATTCGTATATGGTAACACTAATCCACTGTAATCTCGATAGATGCCACAAAATCGTACACGTGTACGAATAAATGTAATTACTAATTCATCGGGTGTGAAATATTCACTTTGTTCATAATAAATAAACTGAACAATTCAGTTTTCCCTGAATGTGGGACTTACATAAATGTTTATAAGTGCGAGGATACGTGTATGTCATTATTATTATGATTAGAGGGGAAAAGACAAGCGTGAAAATTCTCGATGATTTTGTTTTTTGTATTCAAACAATCTTTTGGAATGAGGCCATATATATATATATATATATATATATATATATATATATGGTAGAGATAAATTGAATATAAAAAAAAAACTTTTGGAATGAGACGAAATTGACAAGTGACAATAAACAAATGAACAGAAATATGGAAATTTATTTTGACAAAAATTTAAATTCGGCTAAATAAAAAATTTAAATAAATCTCGAAAATGACAATCAAAGTTTTATCGTTCCTTATTTTGGGGGTTTATTGTGTGATTCCTCGAATTGATCACACGAATAAATGTTTACTTCGCTTATGGATATATAAATTTAAATAAAAAATTCATGTCCCTAACGTAAATTAGATTGATATCCTTTTTGGCCCTATCACACTTACAATCTAGATAGTTGCCATTTATCAACCTAAAATATATATTATATAGAAATCTAGAAATCTCTAAAGTATAAGAAAATCATGTCAAAAGTATTTCTCACACACACACAGTAAAATCTCCATAGTGAATCATTAATTTTTTGTTGTACTGTGTTCTGTTGTATCTCGATTTTGAACGTGATTGTCTCGATTTGTTTATAAATAAAATAATTAAATTTTTCATTTCAATTTACGTATGTATATAATATGTAGCTATATGATTGTAATATAGTCCTGGAAAAATCTCTAATGAAGTGATTTCAATTCATCATTTCCTATGCTTTTGTTTGGTTTGTGTTACAACACCAATACCAACAATCCAAAAAAATTAAACTGGAAAATCGTGAACAATATGAACGTGACATAATGAATTGAATGAGCAAGCAACTAACATCAACAAAAAAAAATAAAAAATTTTAGATGGTAAGATGGGGGTGGTTGGTATATGGTGTTCAAAATGAAACTATTACAAGACAAGATAGCACAGTAAAATAAAGAAATCAAGTCAGTACAACGAAAAGTTAAGTTAATTAAAACTTTGAGTTATTTTTGTAATGATTTTTTATGTTTTTTGAAGTTTTATCTCTTGTAATATAATAAAAATTTAAGAAAAAAGCTCAAGTTTCGGGAAGGTGTGTTATTCGAACTTTAGTGTTGAAATGAAATGAAAGATTATCGTAGTATGTTTCGTATAATATAACCACTTAATTTTAACTCAGACAATATAGTATTTACGATTATCAAAACATATTTAAATTGCAAATAAAGTTAATTTAATGATTTTTGGCAAGATTTAATGACATAAATTTGTTAATATTCAACATTGAAGAATGCATTTTGAAGTTTAAAATTTTTAAGGCTTTTATATCCGTTTTATATCGATAGTTGAGTTCCAAGTTCTTGCTTATAGAAGCTTACTATGCTACGGTCTTAATTTGTTTTTTCCTTGATCTCTGAAATGTTTTCGTTCTATCAATAGTAATTGATAGAACGAAAACATAATTTTCCATTTAAGAGTTGCATATACTATTTAGAAATGAGTGGGTCACAAAAGTTTTAAGAGTTGCGTTTGCGACTAATACGTCATGTAATCGCCTAAAATCTAATTTATGTACACTTTATTTGACACAAAACTTTAAAATTAATATAAATTCGATTTTTAAAAATTGATTAAACATTACAAATCAATTGAATTAACCGTTTTAGGACAAATACGTCATGAAATCGCCGAAAATCAAATTTATATATCGCCATTGGCTCTAAGTTATAGTAATGAGAATATATTCATATTAACGAACGAAAGACGCTTCTAACGGTGGCTCACCATAAATTTTACGAATTAATGAATACTATGGCGATCTCATTGGCAGTGGATGCATTGTACATTCGCTAGCTTAGCTTTTACTTCACGAATTATGCAGTAAATTCGAGGGTCCGCGATGAACAATGATTGTTGGAAGGATGTTAAATTCAAATGTTTTTAGTCTGTGTGCTGGCAACAACGTAACCGTTTACCGTTTACAGATGGCTTGTTCTATGAAGACCTGTCCCATGTATTTTATAAACACGGTCCTCCTCGACGAAAGACAACCATTTTTCTCCCAACGGTGCAAATAATAAAGCGCTGTGGTGCGCGAATATTTTCACAAAATCGTCTATAAAAGTTCCCTGAAAAACTAAAAAAAAAAATTGAAGTACCAGCCCAAATGTGGATTACAAGTTATAAATAGAAAATTTTAAATTTATTTTTCAATCAAGCAAATTAAACAAAGGAAACGCAATTGGTGAGAATTGAACTCGAAAATTGTTCGTCTAACATTATTGTAATCACCCCCAGCCAGCATTGGGAAATATAAATGGTCCTATTTGGCTCTGTGAGTTCCATTCAAAAACACAACTATGACCCCTGTTAGAATACAGAATCCATGGGCCGAACCATCGTCCATGTCAGTACAGGCTGGCTGGAGCAAAAGTGCAGATGGGTTCAAAACAAACCTGTATTTGTGCGTCCTCGATTTGGCTGGCGGCGCCGTAAAGTAGGCCGTTAAAGTTAACCGCGAAGAAGTTAGGTGATCTTCGGCCCCAGAAAAGATTGCACGGATTAAAACATTAAAAATAAAAAAAAATTAAAAGCAAATTGTCGGTTAGGTGCCAAACAGGGTGATTTACCAATCAGGGTACGCAGAAAAATTAACCTTACGTTTCAACTTTAAAGGTTTGATTAACGAAGATGAGGTTTGATTAGCAGGAGCATTGTGGTACTTTTCTAAAATCGCGCGAAATAACAAAGCGGTCCTTTATCGTTATAAAGAAGATTCTGTCACTTGAAAAGGCTATCGTGGAGTAGCTCTCCTTTGCAGGGCATTAAAATTACTGTTTTAAGTATTATTGGAAAGAATCACATTTCTAACATAGAAAATTATAGGCTACCATAAGTCGAGAATTTCGTAGGAATTAATGATCAAGTGCCTTATTAAGTCACAAATGTGACAATTTTTGGATATATAACAAACATGTCGTAATTCAGGTGTTCTTGAATTTCCGACATTGGCTTGTCGGGCTCAACTCCTCGAAAGGGTAATTAACCTTTTAATTAAACGGTGGACGAGTTAAATTAAAATTTTAATTAAATTTAAACAGCCTGATTTGGCCAAAACCCCAAAAATCGCACATATTACTTAAAAATTAAATTTTCTGTGTGTTGAGTTGAATAAATGACATAATAAAATTTATTACTCCGATTGCCAAATCGTGTTCTAGTTTTTTCCAAGAACGCCGAGAACATTCCTCATAACATTGTATTTGCATTCAACAAAATAAACGAAAAAAAAACACAAGAAACCGCATGATACCGCACAAAAGTAATAATAAAATGTATTCTTGACAGTTTATTTTTATTAATGTTATTTGGGTTGCGTACGACACATTGTATACGCGTTTATTTGTACCCGGAAATGTATTGTACAAATTACACAACACGTGAAATTTGTACTTGAGAAAAAATGAAGTCGGACATTTTGTTTAACAATCAATTTAAAATGGCAATTGATAAAGTTTTTGTTTATTTTTTTTTCTATTCATTTCAATTCTATCAGGATACGTATATATATATTTTTATATTTTTTATTAGATGAATTTAAAAAAGGAAACACTCAACAGGAAATTAAAAAAATCAATCAAATAGTTAAACAAATAAATAAGTAAATGACATAAAATTATATATTTTATTTATTTTTATCAAAATTTATTTAATTGCATTTTATATTATGTTAAATCAATAATGGACGATGATATTGTGACACGCACTGTATATTTTATAAATAGTTCTAATCATAAATTACACAATTTAATTCATATATGTCAAATAGTTTCAATGAATTGACGGTAGGAGTAGGCGCATTGGTTTTCTTAATGTATATAAGTGTAGGATGTGGATTACGATCGCACATATAATGTAATGCATGTATGTTGTGCATAGAGGTCAAATCGACATAAATATTAATCAATCAAATATATGTACACAATATTAACTATCAAAAATGTACAATAAATATAAAATTATAATTTAAGACTGAAATTAAAGATGGAGTTTTTTTTGACGATGATAATAAATTAAATCATAAAGTTATATACGACATTTAACCTTTTCTTTTATTTAATTTTTGTGATACATATATAATACCGGGTGATGTTTTTAATCTGAAACTTTCCAATATCTTAACAAATAAGCATAAACTCTATACGATTCTATATATAATACTTGAGCTTAACAGTCATATGGTTTCAATATGATAGTTGTCCAGTGGTAAAAACGTATATTGGTTTAGAGTTTGTTCGATAAATTACCCGGTCAGATTACCAGATCTTTTACTTCGACAGATTTATTTTGTTGGGCTATCTCAAAGATAATTTTTTCAAACAACACGTGATATTCAAAAGGATAAATAAGATAAATATTAGATTTTCGACGATTATATGACGTATTTATCATAAAACGGCTTAATTTTAAAATTTTGTGCCAAATATGATGAAATATTAAATTTGTAATTTACAGGTGAAATCAAATCCCATCTGTTTAGCCTATGGCTTGAAGAAATTAGTTCAATAATATGTTTTGTTCTTACGGAACCTTTATAGATTACAGTTGAATGGTGGCACACACTTGGCCGTACATTCTAATCAATCAACCAACTCGTGAGATTCAAGGTAAATCAAAAAAATTGCATTCGTCGATTGCAGCTCAATCCATCGCATAAATCAAAAAAAAATTTGTCAGTACTTAACAGGAGCCCTCATAACATTTTAAAATTACTTCCTCCTTACATTTAAGGAGAGAAGTAATTTTAACACTAAAGTGTTTCCCCACCGAATGATTAAACTTGGATTATGGACGTTTTATATAGGTTTTAAGGAGATATGTATTTTAAAGTTTCATGTTAAAAAAACCACCCGGTATACTATATTTACAATGTACAATGGATCGATGGTACATACTCTTATATAAGATAGTATACAAGATAAATGGTTGGAAAGTGCGATATATATAGGGAGGAATGGGGTCTTACATTTTTTTGATATTTCGGTTGCGGATGATCCCCTCGTAAATAACAAATAAAATATACATAAAAATTAAAACAAAACCATCATAAATATTCTTAGCAACAAAACTGGATATTGTTTGGTTCATCTTCGTCATCGCACAAAAAAAAAAGAAAAAAAAAAGATTTGGATAAAGATTTTATTTTTTTTTTGCTGCTATGCTCATTTTTTTATGTGATTGAATTTTTGGTATATGAAGCTCTTTACTTATGGTGTAACTCCCTCATCACTTTGTACATATTTTGTTTGCGTATATATGGATGTATCTTTGTTAGTCAATGTAAGCGCTGATGTTTGAACAAAAAAAACTGTACTGTTATCATAATATTATGAAGAAAATGAGTACGAATATGTTGAAATTCGTTATTAAACTGGAAAATGCCAAACGGTTAGTACTATGAGTTTGTGTTTTATTAAAATCTTATTTAAAATGCATGGAAGGCGGGCAAATATGCTACGTGTTTCGAGTTCATCTTGCTTTAAGTAGTTAAATTAAATTGAATTGTTTAATTAAAATTTTGCCTTATCTATATATACTTAGTTAAATGTAAACTAAAAAAATTTAGCCTTCATTTCGATATAGAGCATTTTATTAATTGATTGATTTAGAATGTACGGCCAAGCATTAAGCAGAATCTTCCGGAGTTGGCCGGGCCCACCGTACACCCGTTTTTAAATAAACTTGGAAGGATAAGGCAGGATACTAGTTAAATTATTGAGATCGACCCAGTTCCAGAAACCTTAGCGGCTAATAGTTAGTAAATTTTTTGTGGGGTAGTGAAAGGAAAGGACAGATTTGGCCCGGTTTCCTGGTAGCTAATATTCAAACTACTGTTAGTATAAGACAATCACAATGATAATGAACTGCTCTGCATTCTGTCATCTATTCTCAGCATCTCTAGTGTGCCACCATTTAACTGTAATCTGCAATGATTTCTGAAAAAAAAATCTATTAATAGGCTAATATTATAAAGCCGTAGGCTGTAATAAATTGAATTAGTTTTCATTTAAAACTATAAATTAATTAATTCATAATATTATAACATAATAATATAATTTCTGCAAGCCGTAGGCTGTAATAAATTGAATTAGTTTTTGGCTGAAATTTACAATTAATTAGTTTGTTACATAATTAAAAATATAACATTATAATATAAATTAAATTTTTATTAGATTGATTAAACATTACAAATTAATTGAATTAACCGTTTTATGAAAAATACGTCTTATAATCGCCAAAAATCTAATTTATGTACACTTTAATTGACACAAAACTATAAAATTAGCTTAGTTCGAATCCTCCTATTGGTATTACAACTTGTACTGTCTTTGTTATTAATGGGCCAAAAATATCGAAAATACATCAATTTACGAGTAGCACGAATTCCAAAATGTGAGATACTAAATAACGTATCGAACATTGTAATTCATCTGCGATGTGCGAAAAGTTTAATTTTTTTAGTAGTTGTCGCCCTTGTTTTATCATTGTTATCTGTGGTTCTCAATAATGTATGCAACCATACGTATGGAAATGCTGAATATCTATGGTGAATTGACTTCTGTATTGCAAGTGTCTTGTTAGATTACGTAAATATATATTAAGCTCATTAACCTTACTTTTTTATGACCTAATAGGATTAAGGAGTTTAAAAATTAAAGACTCTTGGAATAAATCATAAACCCCTCAAAAGCAATCAACCTTAGATCAATATACTGTTTTTTGTGACACCGTTTGACGTTTGTTTTCCCTCTGCGTTTATATAGCATCAGACACCATCCAACCTAAAAAAAATGATAAAAAGTATATATCTATACCATATATGTATCTACAATTTGTATTTCCATATATCAAAAAAATCAAAAACCTCATTACAAATTTACATACCAAAAGCAAATCGGAAAAAAATATCGAATTTTCCCTTATACGTACACAACGATACAACATCAAATATAAGATGACAGCAGACATGATGTCACAAGAAATTTTTCGTTTATTTTCTTTGAATTTCAAATTTGTAAACAGCAAAAATCACAACATGAAATTGAATATAAATAATAAAAATTTCCTATTTCTTGTCTGATTTTGATTTTATAACAACACAGGTATTAAAGTATTGCGCAATTCAATTTTCCATAAATTTTCCTTTTTCGTGATAATTTTTGTCAAACACATGGAATTCGTTTAACATGTTGTTTTTGGTTTGTGAATGGTGTGAACGCGTATGATGGCTTCAGAATGGCGCCAAATGGTGGCTTCAGAATGGTAATAGTATTTTTTAGCCTTATACTTCCCTTATAACTTAGACATAATTATAGAACAATTTTAGCTGAATGGTATCTTACTGTCTTAGAGTACCGTTGCTGGTGTTATATCCCTGAAAAGTTGTAAGTTCCGATCTACATTTGAATCGGTTTCTAATGCCTCCAAATTTCTGCTTATTACATCCTTATTAGCAATTACAATTGTTCAGATTTTCAAATCCTAAACCGCCATCGGTATTTTCGATTTTTAATATTTTATCATGTTCTAAGCAAGGTACTCTATAATATGAGTTGTGATAGCCTTCACTAGAATCCTCGAATTTTTTTCCCTGCTGAGCTTATTTTGCTTTAAAAGATAATGTTGTTGGTAAACTTTTTACTTTTACCAATTTCAAACAATTTGCAGTATATCCAAGATTTTTGTATAACTTTAAATCCAGTGAGAATTCTTTTGTTTTAAAAATAAAAGTTAGATAGAAAAGATGCCTTTTCTAATAAAGACATAGTCCGTTAAATATTTGAGGTACCTTCCTTGATGTGTGCTTTGAACGTTTAAAATCATTATTTACTACATCCTATACACACACATATATATATATACATATTTATATATATATATATATATATATATATATATATATATATATATATATATATATATATATATATATATATATATATATATATATATCGTTTAAAAAGGCAAAATCTATATTACCTCACTGCGCTTCTGCTCGTGAATCCGTTCTGGATGCATCTGTTTCGTGGATTATATAGCTATTGCGGACTCATCACTTTCATACTCATCTTCACTTAAACATAAATAATAAAATGGTTTAATGTGATCAGGGCTTGTGGATGTTCGTATTGATCCCTCTGTGTCGCCGGTTTTCACTACCTCGTATCGCACTCTTTTTTTAACTATGGCGGCAGTATAAAGACCGAGAAATGTTTGTTTAAGTTTTCTTCTCGCTAATAATTGGTTTCTTTCGATAGATTCTAAGTCCCCCACTTTGTATTTGGTTATTTTTTTCTCCGCTTGTTATATAGTTGTTTATTCTCAGCCTGTTACTCTTCTCTCTTTAGAACACCTTTTCTTTGTTCTCAATAGTAATTCAAACGAAATCGTACCAATGGATCGTTGATGTGAGTTGTTTGCAGCAGATCTTCATTTTTTAATCATTTTTCCGAATTTTGTGATAAAAACTTAGAAAATGAACGTCTAAAACATTTAAGATTCTCGGCTTGATTATATCAAAGAGATCATCTTGGGCTGATCAAATAAACAAAGCAGTAATTGGTGCAGCCATAGATGATTTTTACGACGTTGTAAGTTTTATTTTACTCCATCAGAATCGGGTTCAAAACCGAGCATCTCCGAGGCATATTGTGAGAGCTATATACGTGCTCTATAAATATTTTCATGGCCATTGTTTATCGGAACTTTATAGATTTATGCGTTAGCAAGGCCCGCGCAGAGATAATCTAGAAATCAAATTCTCCAGGACCAATAAATTTAAACTCGTTCTTTGTTCGGAGTATGCGAATATGGAATGGAATGTATGCTGATGAGATGTTCCCTTTGGTATTCAATTTACAGAAACTTTATATCAAAAGTATAACACTAAAAGACGGAAAACCTTTATTTCTTTTATTCCTTTCTTTCCTTCTTCCATCCTAATCCTTGTTTTCTCTTTTAGTAGTGAAAAAATAATTAGTGATGGTTTCCGCATTGCTGAATTTTTGTTCTCTTTATTTTATTGAATTTAGCCTTCCACCATTCACGGGAATATTTTTCTTTCGGTTGGCTAACTTTCGTGGGCGTATGAATACAAATGATTAATGTATTGGCTGGGTAGTCGTTTGCCAAAAGTCGCACATAAATCCTAGAAGTACAAGTAGTTGCCTTCATTACTGGCAACACACACAACAGCTACCAGTGGCCGTAAGCTGGGGAGTTTGCGGAATCGTTTTCGGCCCGATACGCATTTAAGATGGTATATTGGACGATGATACTCGTTGTTTGGTACTGGGTATGTCCTGTCAGGATGTACTTTTTTGTTTGTTTTTTAATTAATTTATTCATATACATGTAATCTTTAAAACAATCCACTTAACTTTTGCTGGAAGAAATTACTAAGGTTCCCAACTTTATTTGACTTTTATACGGGTGTGTAATTTTTAGACTTTTTTGAGTAATATTATAGATACTTAAATGTCGACCCTTTCCATCTGTGAGCAGTAATTGCTATCTGCTCAAACAATATAGCTTAACATGTAGAAGTTCGTTTATGCTATATACGTCGTTCGGCGAAATAATTTTAAATAATGTTATTGGCAACGAAACATCTCTATTGTCTTCGATTTATTTTTAATCACTTTTAGCTCACAAGACGAATATGTATTTTTGACTGTCACGATTTTATTGCCATAGCCCAATAAGCGCAATATAAAAAAACGGATGATGCGTTTTATTCCGATTTGTATATTGCCCAAATGCAGAGAAATATGAATGTGCACCAAATATGAAGAGTCACCCAGTTTGACTTTCATTAGTCCGTTGCACAAAATATGGAATTATGTTTTGTTGTTGTATGAGGAGTCGAGTTACAAAATATAAATAATTTTAATATAGGTGACAGGGTAGTCAATAAGATTGAATGATTTTGTTGCATAGCACAATTGCAATAATGTTTTTGAAGTGGTTGTTATTTGTTTAATGTAATGTCATAGACAACTATGGTTGTCTATGGTAATGCCATAAATTCTCTATAGGATTAAGATCGAGGATTTATGGTGACCACTCTATAGTTTCTTAACCCAAATCTTTAAGAAATTTAGAAGACTACTGTATCTTGATGTTTAAATCGTCGAAGTCCACATTTTTTGGATCTTTCTGCCAGCCACGCATGATTAATTTAATTTTGTGTGTACTTCGGGAAATATGCGGAAAAAATGAGAGCATTTTGCGAATCAACAATTGTGCAGAACTCAGTGTGCAATTTTTTGCATCCTGTATTTTCATAGACAGGAACTTTTTCACCGCCGATGTCTAACAATTGGTTCGAGAATGTGTCAGTGAATCTGATAGATCTTACAGCATTTGGACGCGCATGTTTATTTTTAGCTCGACTTTTTCAACATTACGCCACACTGGCGATGAATTCAAGGAAGCGTTGATCACATCAGTATACATTGAACGTGGAATGACGGGAAGTGTTTGTCTAAAATAATCTAAATGGAGTAACCGAGTGCCGCCAAATAGTTTGTTGTTGTTTTTTATATCTTTGAGTGTTCTGTTCAACGCCTCAAGAGAATGCTTGTTTGCCATAGTTGAATGAGAATTCATAGCTGAATGAGCTATTCTGCTTCCATCCAATCAAGTTGCTGCAATGCCAGATGATGCAACGGCCAATGCGATGCCATTATTTGATTGTATTTCGGCGAGAATTAGCGATATGAGAAATGTTTTGCCAGTTCTACCTGGTGCATCAAAAAAAAAGAATCCACCTTGTCCCGCCGAACACATCGTAAATGATTTTTTGTTCATGAGTCAGTAGTGGGACATTGCGAGTAACAATCGCCGCCATTTCAACAGTATCGTTCTGCGGTTCACGATTCACGATTCATTTCGGTGTCCATTAAATCAGATGCATTCCAATTTGGCCCGATTTAGAAATTGGCAATGAAAATAGCAATCAGTGCATTGCACATAGTTGCTGCTCGTCCCGTGAAACATGTAGTCAACACTATATAGCGAATAGTAATTTGTGTTGCTGTATAGCCCAATTCTGCTTCAACAAGCATATCGTTCCAATGATTTTCGTCTTCGAGCAAGCCGAGAGCAAGGCATGCATCTTTATGTGTTGGATAGTGTTGCCATTCACTTTGCGTAAATCTTGAAATGATAATGGCCGGTGACATTAACCAACACTTGTCGCAGATGGAAGCACTCAATCCTTCTTGGAGTGACTGTATATACTCGGCACCAAATGTTTAGATTTGAATAGGCTGAAGTACGCATCGATTGGTGTGCCTTGCATTATTTGGTCTAATTCCATGTAAAATAGCGCGGTACTTCGGAATAGAGTAGTGTTCGTGCAAAAACTCCGAAAGTTTCCGCACGATTACACAATTCGAAAAATTCCATGAGTGTGTGCAAAATACGCGCTGGCCGTTTTCAAGATGAACGGCTAAATGGGTCTCGTTCCTGGATTTGGAAAGATACGCCAGACAGCTTCATTGGAGCTGATGTACCGGCCAATTTAATAGCGCATTCTTTTGTCGTTGTCATTCAATCGAGGAGCATTCACATTGGTATTTTGAATTTGAAACACAGTATTCTTCCTCACGCAGCTTATGTTGATTGTATCGTAGGAATCGCAGATATATATATATATATATATATATATATATATATATATATATATATATATATATATATATATATATAATATTATACATATATATATATATATATATATATATATATATATATATATATATATATATATATATATATATATATATATATTATATAAATATATATATATATATATATATATATATATATATATATATATATATATATATATATATATATATTTATATATATATATATATATATATATATATATATATATATATATATATATATATATATATATATATATATATATATATATATATATATATATATATATATATATATATATATATATATATATATATATATATATATATATATATATATATATATATATATATATATATATATATATATATATATATATATATATATATATATATATATATATATATATATGCGACTACTGACACGTCCACGAAAACGATGGCAAATATACTTAAGAGAATTATGATTCATGCTGTTTTGTTTTATTAAACAGTACACGATCATGCAACATCTTGGGACAGTAAAGTAACGTAATTTTTCTTTTTTATTTTACTCATCTCGCAGAACAAGGTGGGAAAATAGATTTAACAATATTCGTGTTACCATCATAAATGAAAATTCATGTTTATCGTTTTTTTTTTTTTTTTTTTTTTTTTAATTTTCATATTTCACCGAGTCTGTGTTGTCCCAATGGTTGATGGACTTGTGCTTGAACACAATTCAGTTTTATTATTTTAATGAGACAAATACTGTCAACATTTTGTAAAATTCCTATAAGCTACATCTTTTATACTGCGAAACATTAAAGAAATATTTTCTAAAATATTGCCAGTTGTGTCGATAAATAAGTGAAATTATTGCAATCTGGCGAACGAATTCAAATTAAAATTCTTCTATTCTGCAAATTCACAAGCCATTAAATGTTTTATTTTAGATTACTGTAGTTAACGTTAAAACTATGTTTTTTAAGTCCTATTTTATTTAATACCAGTTTCAAAAAACTAAAACTAAACTAAAGAATATCTTTAAACATCCCATAACCGTTTGAACCACTTGTTAAGAATTGGGGAACGTTGAAGGTGGTCAGTCACGGTGTGGTAAGCAAGTATCTTAATCGTCGCTATACGATCGGCGACCAGTTTCAAAACATTGTAAAATCCAATCTGTATAGTCCAGAAAATATTACGAACAAAAAGAGACATTCGGTTGCGTAAATAATTTTGAAGTATGGCTTATGTAGTCCGAGGGCACTCGAGCAAGTTTCTTTAAAAAATTATAATGAACAATTGATCCAAATCGCTGAGCTGACAACCCACACACAAAAAAGTAATTTGCTTAAAATGTCAACAAAAGTAAAAATGGATAAGACCAAAATTAAAGTGGATTCCCGCTCACCTTTTAAAATATGGAAATTTTAAGAAGCAAAATTTACAATAAAATTTTGGAAAAAACATAGTGCCGTGAATATTCCGAATTTTAGGTAATTTGATTTAAAAGACCCTTTGTGTGTAACGATGGTTTGGACCCTTGGTATTGTAGACAGCAAGAAAGCGCTTGTTTGACGTTTCACTTATAATCATCACAAGTCCGTACTGATCCGTCAAATTTTATCATTGAAATGATCGGTAAGTGGACGATTCTGACTCAAAAAATCCCTTGGTTTACAGCTAATTTTTGATAGGTCCATAAAGAAAGAGTGGAACTTGTCGTGATTTTTCCAATATTTCTATAAATTTTGCAGGTCGAATTGAAATTCCTTGTCGACGATTAAGTGATTTTATATGACATCAACTTCAATACGACCAAGTTTGTTGGTCAGGTGCTGTTGAAAATCCCTTAATTATAGCCCCGATGGCTATAGAATCTCTTGTGAGTTATTAATAGATCGAACAGCTGATTCTGATATAATTTTGTATATGGATCCTGAATCGACTTCGAAATGACAAGGTGCAAGTTATGGTCGTGTCCGTCCTTCCTTGAGACGGAAATCTGCTTGACGTAGTTTTATCGCTTACTATTCTTCTATTTTATTTGGTTTCGATTAGTGTTGACAAGAACCCACATTGCTGCTTCGATATTTGCAGGTTGATCACAAATAGTTTTCTCCGTAACTTGTGGTTGATCGTTTTGCTAATTGTAATTGAACTCGGGCACAAGCAGTATTGGTCAATGACGGGATTTTTTTAAAACTATTTTCACTTAAATCAATGTCTTTAGTTAGGGACTGTTGTTGTAAGGTCAAAAGCATTCGTTCGAGACTTCCGGATGAAAATTAACATTCTTTTGCTAAGCGTTAGAGCTCAGCATTGTACTCATCGACTTTCTCTTCTGGCATTTGGTCTCATTTGAAAAATATTAACGATGTAGCAATCTCAGACAAGGTGCGAGAAAAATATTCAGTAAGCTTTTACCTTCTCTTCTTGGGAATAGATTGGCGTCATTGTTGTGTGCAGACGACTAACACCATCACCTAAATTACCATTTTTCTTCCTAAATGACCATAAAAGAAGTCATGAAACTTTCAATGAATCAAAAAATGCTCCTTCCAATTGTCGAATACCGCATCGATGTTTACACATTGGTTTCTAGATTTGGTCCGAATAGCAATAGATCTACTATGTCTAAAAGTAAGTATGTTGCAGTCCGAAAATATTTGCATAAAAACTACCAGCACTTGTTTAAAATTTTTTATTTGGATTTGCATGTTGCCTTTGAGTTTCTTTTACGAAAAGATTTAGAAATAAAAATGAAGAGGCTTTGTATCAGTCATTTTATAAAGATTTATCAAGGTTCATCTATACGCTGTATTCAAAAATCTTGATTTTGCATCTGCTGCTACATCCTTAAGTAGCATCATTTTATAACTGAACATTTTACATGTTTTTAATTTACATACATTCATAAATTGTATATAAATTTACATATTTTCATGTAAAAACCATACAACCATAAACCGGAAAGTCATTGATTATTTTACATAAAACGAAAAATCACACCATGACCTAAATTCACTTGACACTAAACAAGTTGTTTATATACAGTTCTTCAAACATCCTTTTCGTATAAAAATTAAACGTCCTTGTATTTGTACACAAAACGATCATTCGAATATCACACCGTTAAATAAATCGATTGACTCCATCAACGTTGCCATTTTTTATTTCAAGTTTGTGATGTTCAGGCACACAAAACAAATGTTAAAAAGGGTCAACATATTGTATAGAATAAACGTACACGGTTAAAAGTACCCGTACCTTTTTTATAATCGTACATTGGTATTAGTGTATATAGTTATTTAGGGTCTTTAATCTTCATATAATTCTCTAGGCGAGGGTAACACATAACTATCATCATGGTTGGAACCAAAATTTTATAATTTTCTTTTTATAAATAACTTAAGTTAATCGAATACATATAATTGTAAATATTTAAGGTTTTAAATCCCTTACCGGTGGATTTTTAATGCTTTCGATGTACATCTACATACAAGAATTTTTTGTTTGTTTCATTTAGTGGAATAACAAAATTTTGTGTTTAGTTCGGTTTTTACCGTTTTTCATGCATTATGTGTTGTGCCGTGTGCGTGACATTTACGTAAATTACGTAGTTTATACATTTTAATTGTGTTTTGAAGTGAATTTTTTAATTCTTTTAATTTAATTTAATTGTGTAAAGTGATTTTGTATGTACAATTAATATATAGTGTTTGTCTATTAATATAGTGGCGTGAATATGTAAAATAGTTTATAAATTATAGTGTTTGTGTTATGAGTTTTTTATGTTCTCGTATATCACAAACAAAAAATGTTGTATTTGTTTTGTTTATGATGTTTGACAGAAGTTTGTTTTGATAAAATTATATTTACAATTAGATCATTGTATTGTATTGTGTTTAGATTATATATATTTTTTCATAATGATGTATGATATTTGCGCTACAATTTATTTGACGCTTTGACGGAAGTATAAGAATAAGTGACAATTTATTATTGGGTGATAAGTGCCAGCTGCTAAGTTATATTCTAAATGTTTATTTGTTGACGTTTAGTTCGATAAATGTTCATAAATACGAAAGTGGTATTAAAACACTTTGTTATATTTTTCCAAATAGTTATTCATAAAAATAATAGTTTATTTAATTTCGCCTGAATGTTATTAAATAAGTGTAAGGTAAACTCTACTTTAAACCTGTCAAAATGCATATTTGATAAACTTTCAGGCGAAATTTGATTGATTGATCAATATTATAAATGAAATAATTTTGTTTTGATTTTAACGCAATGTAAGATAATTTTATATTTGTTAAATTCGCTAAATTTGAAAAAGATATAAGATTGTACTGAAAGGAATTAGTCATCAATTTTTTAATTTTCAAGTTCCTAGTTGAAAGGAACATTACTTTTGTCTTATCTGCCACCTATCCGTAGCCAAATTTGCCTTGTTCAATTTGCTTGAGAAATTTCAATTGACCGGTTGTTGCCTAGTTTTTTTTATTAACTTCCATTTCTTGCTATAAAAACCTCTCTTGTTCATGTCGATAGAACCGATACCGTGATTTAAATATTTCTCGTGTAAGAATATGAACTAGACTTCTATAGCTGAGTTAGGTATTCTATTTGTATTTCAAACAAATCGAGTTTAGGTTAGGTTAGGTTGAGGTGGTCCCCTTTCATATTCCCCGTAATATTGAAAAACCTTGGCACTCATATAAGATGGATGTTGAACTGTTCAGCCATCTCGTTAAGAGATGAAACCGCTCCGGGCTACTTTCCACGTGATATAGCATGATTTTAGAACTTTAATGGCAGCCTGACTGTCCGTAAAAATGCCAATATCTCTTACAGATTTTACTTTATACTTCATCTATGGGTTCCTTGATTGCTATAAGCTCTGCCTAAAAAATACTGCAATGATCATGGAGGCGGAAAAAGTGATTTACATTTAGTTATTTACAGAAAACCCCACCGCCGACCTTTCCATTAATTTTCGAACCATATGTAAAGAAGTTAATAAACTCTGATTTTTAAACATTTCCACTCGCCCAGTCCTGGAATATCAATTAGAAAATTAACTTCGAGGGATGATGTCGAGATGATATAGTCGATAGATTTGGGGATTTCTTCATTCGTTAAAATAGATTAGTGCCCCATAATGTTACAGGACCACAAAGAAATTTATTTAAGTCTTATAGCTGTACTTGCACCCACTTGCTTGAATATCCAGAGGGCCTGGATATCCAGAGGGATAAGATGAAAGAGAATTTTCAGTGCTAGAGTAGAGGTACTCCTAAGTGCACCACTAATACTCAAGATAACAGTTCTTTGCACTTTCATCAGCAACTTTTGGTTTACCACTGTATTTAAGACGAGCACTAAACTGTAACTCCATATATTAGAACTGGTCTAACTACAGAGGTATAAAGCCAATGTACAATGTGAGGCGTAAGGCCCATCCTTTTCCAATGGCATTTTTACAAGAGTAGAGTGCTATCGTAGCATGTTTTTACAAAAGAATATTCTTTCCAGAATATTTGGTTTCCAGCATAGTTTGCTGTTCAAAATGAGACCTAAGAATGTCACTTTGTCTGCGATATTCAGAACAACTCCATTGAGAGTCGAAACGAGGAAGTTTGTACTTCCTGGAAAAAAGAACCAGTTCAGCCTTCAGTGGATTAACACTTAAGACTATTGGTCCATTGAGTTAGGATGCCAAGAGCATTCTGCATAATATCTCTGAGGATACAAGGATATTTACCGATAGCGCCTATAGCAACATCCTCCGCATAAGCCGTCGTATTAAAGCCAGTCCCTTCCAGTTTTAGTAACAGGTCATTTATGGCCAAATTCCAAAGAAAGGGGGATAATACACCACTTTACGGTGTACTCCCTACTTACAAATTTAAGATTGGATGAAACATCTAGATTCGCCGTTATGACCCTGCCAAATTTGAAAATGCCTGTGTGATCGCCTATGAGATTATTAAAGGCACCCTCAATATCACAAAAAACAGTTCTCCTGTTGACAATTTTTCCTGCAAGGCCAGTAGCCTTATTAGCCTTTAGACCAACTCGGAAAATGAGTTTCCAGGAGCTCCAAGGATTCCCTACCCGTTGTAGTCCATTGGCCATCCAGTCGTTGTAGATAATTTGGAATGACAGGACAAGTGGATAATATCTTAGGTAGCCTAGCTCCCTCAGAGGACTCCTGCATTTTATCACAAAAGATTCTCCAGGAATAGCTGTTGGCACTTCTTCTTAGTTCATATTTATACGCTTTGAAGTCCACCTTATAGGTGTCCCAGTCCATGTCAGTTTGTGTTCTCTTCGCGATTTTGAAGAACCGCTTGCTCTTCCAGCTCTGCCGCTTGATAATGTCTTAAACTTCCTGTCTATTCCTGGTTAAAAAAGTAGGCTTACAGCCTACATTACAGATTGATAGATTATTACTTAGAATATAATCAAAAAACGGCTTCACTCTCATTTGTATCAGTGCTTCCCTAGATCGTATGATGTGAGTTCGCATCACAACCAGAAATGACGCCAACTTTCCGTTTTTGAACATCCGTTACAAGACAGTGCACATTTGCAAATAGGAGGTTGACCCCGTCGTGCGGCAAGTACGCTGATATAAGCCAGAGGTTTTCTTTACTGACCTCGATGCTAGCTGGTACTACATTTGCATCGCTGTAATTTGCAAGCAGAAAGATATTCAGTTCGCTTTTTGCAAGAATGCATGATCGAATCCTACCTTCTTGCTGTGCAAACAGTAATTTGTAATTGAAAGCTCCAAGCCAAGGATCCCGATTCTAATTGACCCATGGTTCTTGAACCAAGACGACATCAACGTCTTTTAATATTTCAAGCAACAGAGCAGCTGACGCTGCCTTACAGTGATGAAGGTTGATTTGAATAAATGGAAGCATGTTAATGCTTAGTTTCAATCTCCACCACAGTGGAAAGATTCTGTAGAATCAGAATCCAAAATGAGTCTGCAAATTGACTCCATTGATAAGGACAACTCAGTGTCCAAAATTGTTCCCTCTGTCTTATCAAGATACGACTGCATATCGATTGGGCAACTGTCTTCAGACGAAGTTCCATGCATTACGGAAGTACCCTTACCTGGTTCTGGTGCCCCTGACTTAACAGCCTCATCCCTTTTAAAGACTTTTAAAGTGACTGTACCGCCAAATACTATATAGTTTAGCAATTTTTTCCTCTACATGATCATAATTCTGTTTCTGTATCGGCCAGAACTCTTATGCTTTTTGCTAAAACCAAATTGCATCAATATTTTCTTAAATTCAAGCTGTCTCAAAATCAAAAAAGCCAACATTTGTAATAGTAGTCTGATTGGGCTTAATTAAAAGTTTAAGAATAGATTTTTTTGAGTACATGTACTGTATCCTTTTATGTGCCATACTAATCCATACGTTAATGTGCTCAGGCTAAAATACTTAATTAGTTTAAAGAACACCATATGATCTTTTGATATTTGTAATCCTTATAAGAATCACACGAATTTGCTGGTCTGTTGTTTTCTCTTAATTGGCGGCAAATACGAAGCGATGTCCATGAAAACTAAACCTTAGCGACTGCATGTACTTTGTTAGCATGTACCTTGTTCCAATCTGAGACCTCGTTTCCATGAGTGGGTCCGGTTAAATTTTGAAGGTATCCATTATTTTTGTGTACCTTTGTTTAGTTGCCTTCAGTTACAATGAAATATACTATGTTTTATAAACAAGCTTTTTTTTTTACTGTAAATCAATAAAATTTCATTGAAAAAGGATTTCAAAAGGATTTATTTCTTTACATCCAGGAAGTGATAAAAGTATGATATATAAATGTTTTTCACATGTTAGATTTTTATGAAGGCCATCCCAAATAGAATTTATCCTTTAGTAAACATATTAAAGTTCAAATGACACAGATATACTTAAAAAAACTTATAAGCTTCACTTTAATGACTGAATGTAATGGAATCAAATCAAAATATGAATTTATATGTATGTACACAACACGAGAGATAAATAAAAGGATTAAATGGCAAAAAAAAATTGTTTGTAAACTTTTTATCATAAAAATTCAGTTCAACTGAATACAAGAGTTACAACATATTTTTCAGCTAAATCTCAATCCATAAAATATTGTCACGAATAATTTTTTTAAGCCAAAAATTAAGTTAACATCTTTGGATAAACATATCAACATATTTTGGTAACAGCAACATGAACAATATGTAAAAATAACTCAATCCCCAACTCACCATACGAGTATATGTGATACTTTTTTCATTTTCTTGTACTTCAAAGTTTAATTAGTTTTCAACTTTTATCAAAGTGGAGACAGTAAATGTATATGTAAATCAGTTCAAGCAAAATATTTTAATTTTAAATCCTTTTACAAAAAAAAGACGATCTTAGATTGAGATTAAAGCAAGATTGTTTTTGACATTGCCAAAAAAAAAAGAAAAGAAAAACCTAATTGATATAAATTTGACAGTACATAATCGGCCATTTTATTTTGAAACATTTTGAATTTGTTTCGGTTCTTAGTGAAAAAATAACAATAAAATGGAAATTTACCAGTTACAATAAATTTTCATTTCTATTTTATTAGTTTTTTGTTCGTATACTGAAAAGTGTAAGTCGTTTGTTTGTTGTTTGTTTGTTGTTATGTTTGGGAAGAAAATTTTTTGAATCAAACAAACGAAAAAAGGGAAAGCTTTAAGTAAACGTATTATTATTTATGCGTATCAAATTATTTACATTTGAAAAAGAAAAAGTGATGAGAAAATGTGATAATTTGTGAATGAAACGTGTATATATATATAGTGTAATCTAATACGGTGAGAATCTGCTTTACTATATGATCTTGATCTTGACCGTCTATTGTAAGCTTAGTTTAAAATATATTATAATTAATTTGCGGAAATATTATACGTTCAAATATGGTGAAAGTATTTTTTGGGCGCCCAACATGGAGTTATTTATAATTTCCTGCATTTTATATATTTCCTGACCCATTTAATTTTTGTTTTGGTTTATTATCGCATCAACGAACCGTTAAATATCGATTACATTCCACACATTATACGCGGCACACTTCTGCGCTAAACAATAACATTTGATAATTATGTTCTATTGTTTTTATGTACTTTGTAAAGATTACATATTATGTGTACTCCAAAACTCAGCGCAATAAAAAAAACACATAACCAAAAACATTATGTGTAAAAATAAAAAACGATTAAATTTATAATTCGTTTGTTCTTTTTAAATATGCGTTTATTGACACTTGTCGCCATTTTGTTTTTATTGACACTATATCGAATCTCGTCTGGACGATTTATTGACAACCGATTTTTTTTTAATCTTGTTTAATCTTTATTTAAACAAAGACTCAATTAAGAGTTGAGTACATTACTGATAACAGTTGATAATTGTTAAATTTGGATTAATAATTTACCTGTGTAAAGATAGCGTGTGAGTAATGAGAATTTAATTTTACTGATAATGACATCCTTCCGTTGTTTTTAAAGTTTTTGGTATATGCATAATTTTGGATGCACTCGAAATTACATATTTTTTGTTTGACTTTTTGAAGGTTTGCCTTAGGTGTGGTTTTAAGAACAAAAGGCGGGTATGTTCAGCTAATGTCAAATTCATTTTTAGTAGTAAAGGAACGTTTTTATCAACTTATAATGGTTAAAGCTCAACTAACTTCATTGTGTCAGCTGTCATTCATGCTTGATGCATGCTTGCTACGGGTGTGGTGTTATATTCCAAGATTCTATACTGATATTGACTCACCTCATTTGCCTCGTAGCATCGCTTTAGAATATTCTTTGCAATTGTCACTCCCTTTTCTGGCATTCCATTGCTTTGTGGATATCTGCGGGACTTGAAAATTTGAATTGTATCCATGCAATTCTTTGAGAATTTTTCAAATTCCGCTGAATGTGAATGTTCCATTCACATTATCGCTCTTAATGATCGATGGATATCCGATTATATTGAATATTGAACAAAATGTTTCAATAATATGAGCAGACGTTTTATTATTGAGGTTTGTTGTAATCAGAAAATTCGAATACGCGTCACTATAATAGAAACAAAATCACAATTAGCATATTCGAATAAATCCACGGATTTATGTATTCATTCCCGGCCAAAAATAACATTCTTGCTGGGAATTTTTTCAATTCCCAGATGTGGTTCATACAACCACTTGGCCATTTTCGACTGTAATTTCGTTGGAATTACCAGACGGTGATTACCAGACGTACCACGCACATATGCACTTACACGTCTGAGATTTTTATCGGATTCCAATATCCGTTTGTAATAATCATGATTGTCCTTTGAGAAACAAACAGATTTTGTGACAGCGTATAACACCCCAAACAATTACTTTTCTTCCGAGTTTATATTTGTCCCCAATTGTGCACGAGAGATACAGTCGGCAAATAGCATGACTTTTCAGGGTTTATGAACAATTTTCATTCCTAGATATTTCAACAACGTCATGCATGCAAAAACCACGACCAAAAGTGCTTTCTCAATTTGTGCCACCGGAAGATCATTTTGTATTAGACCTGATCCAATCCCCTCTTTTGTTACATCCGTTTGAATAATAATTGGCGTTTCTGGATTATACGGCTTAAGAAATGGTTCAGATGTTATAATTTTCTTTAAATTGTTAAGCTCCATGTCATGTTTCTTGCCCCACTCAAACGGAACATCTTTTCCAGATAATAATCTCAACTCGGCCGTTAGCTTAAATAAAATCAGAATAAACTTTGCCAAATACTTGAACAATCCCAGCAATCGCATCACACCATGCTTATTAGCAGGTTTCCTCATGTTTAATATCGCTTCGATATGCTTTTTTGTCGGTCTAATTTTTCCATCCGATATAATGTGGCCCATGAACTTGACCTCTTATTTGCAATACTGAATTTTTCCCGAGTTAAATTTTATAATGTTCAAGCGTGCACGCTCAAGAACTGTGGCGGGGATTCCATCATATTCTATCACATCAATGGTAGCTATTCCAATGTCATCAATACAACAATAGAACAGTCTAATACTATGAATACCCGTTTATTTGTTAATTCCGAAGTCAAAACATCGATGGTGGGAATCAAAAATATTCGCACTTAAAGCATTTATTTAATGCTTTGGATCTAGACAGATACGCAAATCACCATTCGATTTTTCCACTAATTACATATTTTAACCCAGTCATCTATTTTGAGGTTTTTAACTATCGAATCCGGAAAACGCTTTTTATAATGAACAACCGGTTTAACATTCTCCAGCGAACACTGGAATGTCCAGTAAATACATCACTATTTTTGCTAATAAACTCCTCTTCAAATTCAACTCAAGTTTCAAGTCCGCAAGTATCGGTTGAAACGTGTCGTCAAAATCTTAATTTTATTGTTACTATAATCAAATACAGGAAAGTCATTTATTCTGTTATTCATTTTGATTTTCATTTGCTTGATAATTTTTAATGGAATGCAATTGCGGGATCTGCTCCTGTATCGACTAACTTATTCCCCATTCGGTATATCTTGGTCCATCGCTTTCGTTTTGATCTAATTGAATTTATTCTACAAACAAAATTTTTTAACACTAAGAATCGTTTCTGATTTCCGATGCTGATCCTATGATTTACTTGATGATATATCAGCCCAACTATAAGATTGCTGACGCCCGTCTTTTGTCGCTGTTTCATCTTTGATACGCTCGCGTTCGATATAGTTGCATCCGATTCACTTATCTTTTGGTGACATCCGGCGATAAAGACCTTTCTTCCCATTGTATTGGCACGTAAAATCCTTTGCTGGGCACTTTCCTTTATGCTCTGGCTTCCATTCGCCACTACAGTTGAAACAAAACCTTTTGGTATCTGTGTAAATAGCATTCACTGACCCGATTTCTGTGTTTTCCGATTTCATCAACGTTGCAATCGACTTTTTTGATACCAAAATTCCTTTGTTGACATTTGCCACTCCAGAGTTTCTTCACGTTTCTTCACGCGAGATGTTAGTTTATCATTACAATATATGGTCTTATTAAATAGGCTTTGAAAGTTTTATAATCTCTTTTAAAACAGAGTACTTCATGGATTAACAAGATTCTAATTTTAATAAACTTCAAAGAAATCCCGTCATAGATTTTATGCCATTTAAAGCTTTTATTAAAGTCCTATTCTCCACAGTGTTAAGAGTAATCTTATTAAGATGGTAAGCCATATAGAAAACCTTTTAGTTTTTGCACCATATGTACTCGGATTTTACTGTTTGGATGGAATTCTTTACACTGATTTTGACATAACATTTTAATAAATCTGGTACCAATGATATGCATTTTTGGTAGTCACAATTAAATCAAGATTTAAATAAAATAAGTTCGTTGATCCGAGTACTATCGACCTAATGCAAAGAATCAAGTTATATTGAAAGCACCTTAACCAACCCTAACATCGTACACCAAAACATCTGTTCAAACAAAAGATACCAAAACCGAAATAAACTAAACAACATAAATTCTCAATTTTTCAATCTTGTGGTATTTTATCGTTCTCTGTAAAGCTGTCCCTTCTTATCCATTGTTTTGTTTATGTTGTATATATTATATCTTTTTGCCATATAAACTCTCGATAATTTACCAACATTCAACAATAAAATTATTATGTATGAGTCTTCCAACCCAAGTAACAGTTCGATAATACGCCCCACTCCATTATTAGCGGCTCGTACAGTTTAAACTAACACATATATATAAATAAAATGTTTATAATCTTAAACCGCTAAAATTATCGCGGAAATAAAATTTACATTATCATTATATACGTTTTTCTTTTCATTTACTGCTCGCAAACACTCTAATCGTATGTCGTCGCATAAAAATTCTCTCTTGAGTTGGTGGTTGTTTTCAACAAAATCAAATATATTTACTTTCAGTCTAAGCGCGATACTATAACATGAAGCAATCATAAAATTATCGACATTGAAAATTATTAACACTAAATATTTGCATAACGATCGTGAAACTTGATCGCGCGTCCACCTTATTCCGATTAATTTAGTTTATGATCAAAATCTTTTGACCGTTTTTTTTTTATTTTTTTTATTATAAAACTAAAAGTGTCATTCAGTTCATTCATATCGCGCGACCGGTGTTTTTATTTTATAGACGAGAGATAGTGACATTGAACAACAAGTTTATTTTATGTATTCATATACATATATAGTTTTAACAACGGCATACTAAGCGCATTTGTGTATCTGTGATCTTGTAGTGATGATCATCATCAGTTTTGTGGTTTTATTATTTTGTTTGTGAACTGAACGCAACCAAATTTTAATGTTTTGTTTTGTTTTGAGCTTATATTGTTGGTTTACATATATATAAGTATATAGAATTAAGGTTGGTAAGGTGTGCAAGTATAGTCTATATAGATATAACATAAATATGTAATTAGCTTCGTTGAGTTCAAGGTTAATTACATTATGTGAGATTTCGATAGACAATTGAAATTTATTTAACTAAATGTGGTTTATAGAATTGAATTTTATTAAATTTCTAAACATTCAATTAATGTTGGAAGGTTGTAAGTGATTTAATGAAACAGGTCAAAATATTGAAAGTAATTATGATATAATCTAATGAGGAGTTCCACCTTGAATTAAGCTTTCCAATCGTTAGTGTCAAAAGCTAAATATCCTTGATCTGTCATTTGATGATTGAAAAATGTGATAATCCACGGTTATAAATATTGCTTCCATCAATTTAAACAAATGTTTTGAAAAATTTGGATTTGTAGAATAATTTTTTCAGTTTTGATAGGCTTATTCAAAAAAGGTCAAAACCGTTAAACTTAGATTATGATTTGTAATTTTTCGCGTTTGCGATCTCATCATCAACTGCACTTATTTTTCTTTCTTACTTTTTTATTGTTTGACGGTTGACATGCCGCGCCTCTTGAAAGGTCAGACTCTCAACACAAAATAATTTAAAATTATGTAGTTTATATAGATAAATTTTGTAGATTCACAAATACATCTATAATTTATGTGATTGATAGCTACCTTTACTTTCTGATCTTTCCCTGGAATGACTGAATTAATTTTACCCAAAGGCCACCTTATTGATGGAATATTTTCTCCAACTAACATTACTATATATCATTTACCTTGAGATTAGGCATTTCTTTTTTCCATTTAACACGGTTTTGTTAAGTATGCAAATATTTAATTGCGTATACTGTTTCCAAAAACATTCTGTCATCTTTGTGATTCGTTGCCATTTCGACAAATAATTATCGGGTATGTCAGAGATTGATGAAATTGAAATGAAACACCGGGGTCTCCTGGTAAAAAATTATTTGGAGTTAAAGGTTGCGGATCATAAGGATCATCAGACAAAGAAGTTAGCGTCCTAGAATTCAATATATTCTCAATTTGAATTATTATAATGTTTGAAATTCTTTAAACGTTAGTACAATATCCTTTGGTGACTCGTTTTAAGTGAAATTTGAATGATTTTATGGAAGCTTCCAACAAACCTCCAAAGTTGGGAGATCTTGGAGGTATGAAGTGCCAAACTATTTGTTCTTCTGTGCGAAATGAACTTTCATTTGCTCGGATTGTGTGGTGAAATTATGAAATAATTTTTTGAGGTCTTAATTAGCTCCAACAAAAATTGTTGCATTATCTGACCAAATGTTGATTATCTTTCCACGACGGTACAAGAATATTGCGACATATACTTTATATGGAGAGGATTTTCTTTGAAATTTATTTCGTATGTAAAAAAGACCACAAAAATGAACCCCGTAATTTAAGAATGGTTTTGTTTCAGTCACTCGCTCTAGTGGTAGATCGGCTATAATTTGGTTACTAATTGGAGGTTTTGATCTTGCACTGATCTAAAACTGAACCTTTGACAGATATATACCTTGGTATTGGAATTTCTAATGACCAGCAAAGTTCAATTTTCAAGGAACATTATCATCCCACATAAAGTTATTTTTCCATAACTCTTGCATTCAAATTTTTGCAGTGATTACAATTGGTGCTAACAACCCTAAAGAATCAAATAGTTTAGCAAGATCAGAGAGTTTGTTTCCATTATTGAACTCTGGAGGTGTAAATACTAACCACTCCTCCTTGCGTTGCCGACATAACCCGAGTGCTTTAATATATTTATCGCGGTATTTAATTTATTAGACTTTGTGGTTTCACGATCAATATCTGAAATTTTATCATCGGTTGTACACCATTTATGCAAATGAAAGCAACTTCTTTTAGTCAAATATTGAAGCTCTGTTTGAAGTAGAAGCGCATCGGACAAAGATTCTGCTCCCGTCAATATATGTCGTCAACATATGTATCGTGTTTACGAAAACCCAAAATTATATTAAATAAGTCGGATTGCACGGTTGGTCCCATCAACATTTTATCGTTTAGAGATTTGCTTTTTGAACTTTTGGCCGAAGCATCGGAAACGGCTCATAGCTTCGTATAGTTTGATGTGGGATATAATAACATAGATTGTTCGACATCATTTAGTTCCTCTCCCCACAAGCACTTCGCTTCAATATGATTCGTCTAAGTTAGTCTTCGGTCAAGGTGTAAACCTAAGTTTTTAACGTTTGTTTGTTAGGGGATATTTGTTCAGAGCGGGCGTGTGTGAGTCGATTTATTTTCATTCATTTTTATTCGCTAGTTCTTTAGCCATGCATAAACTTGCCACACATAATTTTGCAATTCCCTTTAGGCAGTGTGAGAGTTTTTGTGTGACATCAAGATGGCCGGGTCATCAATAAATGTTGATATTAATACTTTTTTAGTAATAGGCATATAGCTTGACTTTGTATAACAAGTACAAAATTGGTCCAAGGCCGCCGCCTTGTAGAACACCAGCCACCAGCTCTAATATAATTTAGGCCAATTGTAGATTTAATTTACTTTACAATATTGTGTTTGAAGAAGATGGTTTTTCAGCATTAGAACGTACTTCTTCTCCTCAAAGAAACGTTTGATGATATTTACAATCCAACAAGGTTTCATCTAAACGGTTCCATGTGACTTCGGAATCCAAATTGATGGCCTTGTTTAACCTGACGTTCTTCCAATACTTAAAGGTTTAAGTTTATTTAGAAAAGTTTTTCCGAAAAACTTCGATATTGTTAGAAGTATGCTATAATTGGTCGATTTGACAGTATTCATGTTTCATTTTTTTCCCAGGCTTTTGTATCATTGTGATAAGGGAAATTTTTCATTTCTGAGGAAACCAGTTAGCTTGCTCGCGTTGAAGGTGAATGTTATTAGTTTTAAACTTAATAGGCTCAAAAGATGAATCATTATCCTTTTGCTCGGGTAACACAAATTGATTAGCACCTTGATGAGGTGTAAACACTTTATTTAGATGAGCTACGAAATTTAATGCTTTTTCTTCCACTTGTCAGTCTAATCGGTGAATTCGAATTAACAGGCCTTTTGAAATTTTTCTTTGCTTTCCACAAAGAGTAATCTGTTCTTTCGGTGGCCGAGAATTCAATTGTATAAGAGCATGTATAAGAGTTTTAATAATGCGATTAAGTTTCCACTTTTGTCATTACCCCCTTATTCTTTGCTTTTCTCGAACAAGGTTCTGGATGTCTTGGAACAATTTATTAACTTTCTCTGTAATATTGATGGTGGATGTAGCATATTTTGCTGAACTCTCCAAAACTTCTTTTATAATATCTCTGCACCTTCATCGATATCAGATGGTGCTCTAAGTTGAATATCTGGAGAAGCACCTTGATGCAAAAATCAATTAGATTAGGAACTTTGCATGACATCGGTGAGCTTGTTTAATGCTGAAGAGTTGTTTTTCATCATTATTTTTTACTTTTGGACCAGTTCTTTTAAGGATACTAGCATACGAGACTTCATGATGCACGTTACTGTTTACGGTTGTATTTTAATTTCCATCTTGAATATTGCTGGACGAAACTTCTGGATAAATTTCTGTTCCCCCGAATAAGTATTATAGTTTAAGCATACGTTGCTCTTCTCGCTGCCGAGGATTAATTCTTCGTTTCCTCTATAATTTGCCTCCATAATTTTGTATTGGCCCAGTTTTTTTCTCGGTTCCTCAACAATGATCTCCTCAGCAGAAGATATTTTAAGCTATACTTCTAATTCCATGCGGAACAATGGATGAGCAATTTTTTCTTTGTTAAAATCATTTTTTTATATTTTTAGCGTAAGAGCTTTTATCAATGAGAGCGTTGTTTATTTTGCTTGCGTCTACGAAACTCTCAATTCCTTTTATTCTGTTTTATCTAGGTTTAAAAAAAAGCATTTTACGTAGAACATTTCAACATTTTCCGCCCGGGTAGTAATTATGTTTGCAATTTCTGGGTAAACAGCTCTAGCTTTATTGGCGACTCGATGTAGAATACGTATAGCTAGAAATGGAGCTTACGTTACACCATAAGCTACGATGCTTAATTTATATTTGTGAACAACCTTGTCTGCTTCTTTTTTCCACTATATTTTATGATGTTTCCTATCCTCTGGAGCTATGAGTACCTGGCGGTACATCTTTTTAATGTCTGCTGTAAGTACAATGTGAAATATTCTGAACTTTAATACAATTTCCCATAACGTAGTTTGAATGGTTGGGGCGGTTAATAAAACGTCATTTAATGATTTTCCATTCGATGTTTTTCACGACACTCAATTTCGGTCCAGTTATTTGATCACTCTCCATGATTTTAAAAAAGTAATGGGCATCCCATAAAAAGTCTATCTCACCTGGACGGTAAAATTGTGGATCTGGCAAATCCAGTGTTTTGGTGGATTTCCGCCTTGTAATATCAATATAGGTTGACGGTAATTGTGACACAAGCTTGTCGAAAATCAAAAAATGTATTGTTAGCTTAAACATTTCTTTGAAATGAATGATACTTGAGACCCAGAGTGAAGTAATACGCGACATGGGTGTTCGCTTAACACGTGCATTTACATGTGCAGTTGGAAATAGTGCTGGTTGTAACTGAACGGGTTGAAAGGATTAATGATAGTATACACAGTCTATCAAAAGTTCGACCAGCGTTACATGATTTTTCGTAATTCAATTGCCTTGATTATTGGATGGAACTATGTGTGATCGCGTTTCTGGCATTGATTGCAGCTAAAACGTGATTGGCATGGTTTTGCAAAATGTTTTCCATATACAAGCAATAGCGACAGCGTCCTTGCATCTGAATAAATGTCATGCGTTCGTTAATTGGCATTCCAATGATTTTATCACATTGGTATATTGGATGATTCCCCGAACACATAATACACTCGCGTTGCACTGATGCCACGTCAAAATTTCACTATTTTGGGATTCATCAATCGTTGATCGTGTCGAGATTCTGCTTCACCAGCTAATATCTTCAACCCTCTCACAACGTCATCCGAAACATCACATATCTTACGTAAGTAAATGGTCATTCCTTGCGAAATTGAACTTTGTTGCATAAACATTTTTATATGTACCGTTCTACAAACTTGTCCCGAGTCTCAACGCAGTTTCATTCTGTTACTTGAATATGTTTGATCAGATTTGCTGCATCATCGCTGAGTAGTCATTTTAAACACTGAAATTTTTTGCGAATCGGTCATGACGTCATTGTTGTGAATCGTGTTTTCAAACAGATCTTTGAAAGCCGGAAAATTCTCATACTTTCCGCTAAATTGCGGTATTTGTTACCGGAATTTAGTTACTTGGAAATAACTGAATCGTATATTCAAAATATTGTTAGGTTTTTTCTTTTTCTTCTGCGCGAATGGCTATATTGTCATTCGACTGTTTTTATTTGCGTAGTGAATTTTCTATCATCTGTTGCGTCCATGCAATTTTTTTTATTTAAATCTGTTATCTGCATTACCATAATAATTAGATTACTTACAGAATATCGCATGCGATCATATTAGCAATGACCTACAACAACTATAAACTTATCATTTAAATAAAGCTAACATTTAATGTTATCTTAGTTAATGGGTAGCTTAAAATCACTGATCTGTGACACCGAACATAAACCAGGAACTTGCACTAAATTATCTAAATTTGCAATTATCATATCGTGTATAGAAAATGAACTACAAGTAATGTATGTACATATAAAGATTGACGTCATTACAGGAAAACACTCAATTAGTGTTAAATTACTATACAGACAAACATACATGGCATATAGTTAGTTAATCGAATTAGTTCATTAAGATTAGATAAAAAAAAATGTGCGAACAATTATTGTAATTATGATTATGTCGGGTAGCTACTTCTAAATTATGTCAATAATAGACCTATACCATGTTCAAAATACTTTGCTATTAACACCAACTAGATATTGTTTTCTATGTTGAAAATGAAAACCACAATAACAACAATAATAATCACAATAATTATTTGTATTACTATTGTTATTTTTTGTTTCAAACTGCAACTTGGTGTTTTCCGTTGGAAAATTCAATTAGAGATGAGAAAAAAAAGTAATGATGTTTTTTTTACTCAGTATAATCAACTTAATACTTTCGTTGGTATTGTATTGCTGGTTTTCTACCTTTTGTATACAACAGTAATTAAGACATTTTCATTTAATGAACGGCGAAGAAGAAAAATGGAAAATATCTTAAGATGATTAAAATTGCATTGGAAGATTCTGTTTCATTTAATTATATTATGTTTAATTTTACAAAACGATTGGAATGATAATTGGATGTTATAGCTTATATATGAATCGTGTGTGTGTGTGTGACTGTCTCTGTTGGTGTAACTTTAACCTTTGGTATGGTTTTTTGTTCGTATAAATATTATAATGTGTATGCAATTCTGTGGTTGTTCGATCCATGTATTGAATTCCAATTCGAGGACGATTCCATTTAATCCATAGAAAAATACTAAATTTCACGTAAACAACATAACGATGAACAAATTACGAAGTACCAGTATATAACAGACAGTGTTTTTAGTAGCATACGAAGCAAAAAAAAAAATAGTTATACACACGGTGTATTTTTATTATAGATCTTGGATAGCATATTAATTTATTTTACAGTTTAGTTGCAGCTATACTGATGATGTACAAAATTTCAAGATAGTTAGCGTAGATTTTTAAATTTATGGGATTACAAGAACTGGTGAAAGTCGTAAATTTTATGTGCAGAAGTGTAGATTTAATTGGTAATCGAAATGCTGCATCAATTTTGGATTTATAGCTGCACATTTTTTTTTATTAGCTGCTATTTTTATTAAATATGATCGCATTGAATTTTATCTTTATATATACATTAATTTCACTTAAAAGCATTATAGTCAAATCAAATTGAATTTATTAAAACATTTTTATGTTTGACTTTAATTGAGCCAGATGTATTTCTATAAAGGATAGATTGTAAAAGTTAGTCTTAGGTTGAACAAATTTCTGCCAAGAATGGAATCTTAAATGAGCTTTGTCATGACAATGTCATGAGAATGAATGAATTGCTTTTCGATTGACCAGCTTTGTAAATTTTTCTTCAATTAGTACTGTTAAATTGTCCATTGGAATAAACCTCCCAGTTCAAAGATGGATGCCGTAGGTTCATATCGGCTTTCAGCGGTTAACAATACAGCTTGTGGATTATAAGCTCAAGTTCCTCATTGTTGGCATCGTTTAGACATCATCGGCAGTAAAGGAATGAACCTTTTAGATTTTTTATCGTTAATTGGCTTATCAGGTTTTTCTTTCATGATAACTTTCGCTAACTTCCATTGAAGCGGGACGAATGTTATAAATAAAAGATTGCATTGATAATGTGTAGTATGGCTTACGAAATCTTTTATCAGCTAGAGCTATAATAATTTGGAAAGTAATAAGCCTTTTTACATTCAGGTTTGACGTATTTGTCATAAAACGTTTAATTAAATTGATTTGTAATTTTTAATCAATTTTTTTAAAAATCTAATTTGTATTAATTTTAAAGTTTTGTGTCAAATAAAGTGTATATAAATTAGATTTTCTTGCGATTACATGACATATTTGTCAAAAACGTTACTCCAATTGATTTGTAATGTTTCATTAATTATTTTAAAATGTAATTTGTATTAGATTCAATTAATTAAAGAATCATTTTGAATTTGACCTCTTTGTCTTTATTTGTAACTTCCGAAATTGCATAGTATATTTTTAGTATAAGTATCTGTATTTTTTCTCAAAAATTATCTTGACAAACTTCTATAACTATAAACACATAAAAGCAAAACAAAACAAACATATTAAAATATTTGGTTGCGTACAAACACATCTTTATCTTTAATTTAGAATAATTTTGTTTTGGTTGCACCGATAACCAAATGAAAAATTACAATAATGAAAATGGATCGTGAAAATAATAAATTTCAAAAACGTCGTTCATCATCTTCGGAACGGCACGTGCTGCATCGTTCAAAATCGGTACGATCATCATTTCGTTTGCTCGGCACAAAATGGAAGCCATCAACAAAAAGTAGTACGTCCGATACCCCGTTCAATCTAATAAAACGTGAATATTTGTACGAAAGTTTAAAAAATGAATTAAAATATGATCAAAAAATGCACACCACGATGCTTGATAAACCGCCAAAAGTTGTGGCATCAAAAGCAGCACAAATTTTAAATATTCCCGAAATAAATGATTCTCCGCCGTTACCACCACCACGTCGCACAACAAAATTAAGTTTGTTTAGTGATGATCATTCGATCGATACAAATCGTATTGGTAAAATACTGCAACGATCGATATCGCTCAAGGCGACAACACCGTCGTTTGATTTTGATCGTAGTGGTATAAAATCGGCGACAATACGGCGCGGTTCAGTATGGGCAAATTCAATAACGTCAAGTAAGTATAATATTTTAAGTTATAGATTCAACAGCACAAATAATTAAATTTCTTCGTTTTTCATTTAATTTGGGAATGGAAAATTTATTTATTTTCATTTGAAATTAATTTTAATTTACATGAATTATTTATTTTTTATTTTTTGTTGTTTAACTTGAACAATAAAATTCTGAAACGGAAGAGGAAAAATGAAGACAAATTTTTTTATTTTTCTTCATTTTCTTAATTCAATTATATTAATATCGAAAACGAAGATGAAAAGTTTTTAATTTATTCGTTCTGTATATAACACATATAAGACATAGTAAACAAACAAATTGAATGAAATGGGAAATTGTTTGTCGTTTGTTTTGATTCCTCCATTTTGTTCAGTAAATTATTATGATTTACATTTTTAGGATGCCACAGCGAGTTGATCAATTGTTTTCTATACTAAATCCTATTTTTTTAATCAATATCCTTAAACGATTTTCATTTATTTTTTAATTATTTTATAGGAGCTGTAGTAAAAATGGCTTAAATCTATCGCCAGTTTGTTCGAAAGCAAGTCTACTTGTTAATTCGAGACGATCATTAATCGGGTTTGTCGGTATTTCGTGTAGTGATCTTCGTATTACCAAAGATGATTATCATTTAAGTTCAAAAAAATGTCCGAATATTGGTAAGCACGCATGGAATTCCTCAATCAGGATATTAATTTAAAGTGGTGATGGCTCTAATTTAAAAATAAAAAAATAAAATTCGCGCGTATACGTTCGACAAAGTCAGTTTAGTTTATTAAATTTAATTTTAACTTTGGAATTCCAATTACAACAAAAATCGTAAAGTTATACAAACTTAAATTGATGGAATGATATAGAACCAAATAAATAAAAAAGTTGCTTTCCCCAATGAAAAGTTTTTGATTATCAAAATGTTTCGTTGTTGTTTTTTGATTTGGTACGACCCACACCATCTTTTAACATTCGTTTGCCGTTGGTGAAATATTTTAAATTTTCGTAACACAACAAACCACCAACAATGGACACAAATGTTGATTGAACGGAAATATTTAATTTTTTGAAATTTAGTCCCTTGCAGTATGTTCGTTACGGTTTTGTTTTTTTGTTGTTTAATTACTGAGGTAATTAAGGTTAAATCTTAAACATTTCACAAAGAGTAAAGTAGGCTTAAAATATATAAAAAGGCTTTTACAAGCCATTACTGACCGAATGAACAGTTCGGCTGTTTTGCTTCCAATTCCTAGTTTGCTCTTCGTATTGCCCTAGACTGCCAGAAGAATTCAAAAAGCCAAGCTATATTTCCGAAGAACAATCATCGCCGACAGCGACATCTGTGGTATGCTTATTGGGCGCCATCACCATAGATGGTGAATTCCCTGTGGTATTACGTACTGCACTACGATATCCCATCATAAATAGTGGTATGCAACGATCCAGTAATCCTGGTTGGCATTAATTTTTTTACGCAGTTTTTCCTCAAAGTGTTCGATAAACCGTTCTATCATTTCATCTGATTTTGAGTGTAATGAGATAGTTCTCGTCTTCTTGTTGTTGAGGATTTGACACAGCTCTTGCAATACGGATGACTGGAAGTTTCGTCTTTGATCAGAATGTATTTCTATAGCATGTACTCCAAATCGATTACCATATTTTGTTACTGGAAATGGACCCTCAGTATCTATTGATATTCGCTCGAAGGGCGCTCCAACGTTGTATTCCTGCATTCCGCCTCTTGTTTCTCATATGAGAGCCTCAACCAGGACTCGATTTAAGCTTCCTCTAGTTTTCTTAGTTTGATTGGATTAGTAATTAAAACTAGCTCTGGCCGCTTCATGTTCAAGTGCCGCTGCCAAAACTTCATTCATGGATTTCCCTTTTGCGTTGGTTCTTAAATGAAGTTTTAAATATTCATATCTTACAGCATTAATAAATGCATCAATACCGTTAATCCATGTTAAACATCCATAGAAGCTTTACCGTGTGGCTGTCTTGCGAGCTTAATAACCTCTCGTTTAAGATCTTGTAATCTTTCTCCCCGCTGTCTCCTATTATGCAGCTGCATTTTGCATAACTCCTGAATGTGCGACTATCCGTACCTGAGTTCCATTAACCTCAAGATTCTTTACAGTTCATATCTGTTTAGGATATGGGTTTTAAGACATCAACAGATTTTTTTCGTATATTGCTAAAATCAAGTCGTTCAATCTAAACATCAAGTTGTTCATCAGCCATTATGCCTCACGGTCGCTTGAAATTGCACCTTTAAAATTCTAAAACGGTGTCCCGCCATCGAATGCAGTGATTTTTATATCTCCTTTGTGGCTTGCGGCTTGTGTCTCCTTTAACACAGTTTTAATAATGCTCGGCTGGACTATCTCTTTGGTTTTCCAAGAACGCTCTTCCTGTCGGACTTCGAACGCTTTAAGCCGGATCTGCAATGATTGCATCTTAACTTCTTTATTAGTCGTGTTTGTTTGCATGTTTTCGACCACATCAGCCATGATTTTTGCATTTTCTTATCTAGATCAGTCGTGATTGTTTGCATCTTTGTTTCTAGCTCGTCTTTAAGCTGGTCTAATTGAGCGCTTTCTTGTTCAGATATAGATGGCTTGTCTTGGAACAACTAGTTTTAGTCTCTGAAATTACTCTTCTTGTCTCTCTCCTTATTTTCCTGTCGATGACTTGTGATCTCCTGTTGTATTGACGTTTTCTTTGGGCTAAACTTCTAGTTGTAATCTCACAAAAAGATCGATGTTGTTGTCTTTTCTACGGAATCCTCGTAACATCAACTCATCTCTCAACTGCTGAAATGTATGCGAGTTGATATTAGCAATTTTTAACTTTTGCAAAATCCTGACACCAATTGTTACGAATTTCGGGCGAATATCGTAAATGATTTGACAACTATGTCAGTACATCAATCTGCTTGCGCTTATATACTTGTTGGTCAGTGATCTTGAACGTTCCATATAGGTGCAAACGACAGTGTATTTTTACTTCGACGTTATGTATATGTGTTATAAATATAATCATTTGGACAATAATCCAAGCGATTGTAGTAAAGTAGGTTTAGATCAAGGTGTACAGTTCAGGCTAGGCTAGAAAAGGTTCCTAATAAGGCAATTGATCAACACTAGACCACCAAATTTATTTACACATCAAAATTAGCGCCTGCCATACATGCACGTCAATCAATTCTAAAACTGAAACATTTTAATTTAATGTCAAACAGGACAACGACATGTTTGACATTAATTACAGAGTGAATAAAAATTTTTATTTCAAAATTCTAAGTGTCTTAAAAAATGTAGCTCTACATTTCGGTTGACTCGATATATGGCAACATTATAAATCAATCAATCAATTGTATGTCCGTTTTTTATGTTTATGCTATACAGTTAATTATAATTTAATTAATTTTCCAAAATATTGATAAAATTGAAAATTGATTTTTTTATGGTGTTCCAACATGTTGTTAAACATGCCGCAAACATTAATATTTTTTGTGTTACAGTCATGGGCGATAAATGTCGTTTCAATTAAAGTACAAAAATTATGCTTATATACTAAACCCAATTTTATGTTGCGCTTTATGTAAATCTAACATACACAGTATACAAATGCTTTCTAAATATGTTCTGCGGTTATACACTCAAAACATAGTTTTAATGCACTCTTATCCATAAATTTTGCAATGTTTTTTTTTATTTTGTATTTTTATTTTTATTTATAGAAATCTCATTACCTGATTTAGTCACGAAGACCGGCAGCAGCCATCATCATTTATGTAACAATGAAAATGGTGAAACACAACACGATGATTTGGAGCGCAAACCTATAAAATCGCCTACCTCGCCAAATCGGATCGATAAGCTAAGTCCTCTGTTTCGGAAAACATTTTTTTCATCGTCGCAACGAAGTTACAGTACCAACGGAGAAATTATTAGCACGGGCGCCACATACAATATGGATTTTTTATTACCACAATCACCTACAAGTATGGTTCAAGCATCAAATTATCATCATAATAGCAATAATAATAATAATGGGTACCATCACAAAAATAGTCACAATCATAATCACAATATAAACAGTAATAATAGTAATCCAATAAATATTATAAATCACAAACAAAATGGTGGGTGTAAAATTAGCAATAGTATTCTAAATAGTGATAGTAATAATAGAAGTTCTTCCGTAATTACAATACAAATGGCAAATGTAAAAAGTTTAAATTATCATCAAACTACTAGTAATCATGTTAATACATATAATAATAATAATAATAATAACTATAATAATAATAGTGATAATATTTTTAGTTTTGATAATAATAATTTTAATTTAAATAGTAAAATGTCAAAAAAACAGTTGAAAATGGCACAAGCACAATTAAATAAATTGACACAAATCAATATACATTTGCATGGTAGGTATATGATTTTAGGCACATCAATTTTTTTGCCACTTTAGTTAGTTATTTTTTTTCGTGTTTAAGTCCGCCATATTGTTCAGTAATTTAATTATAAGTACATATAATTAAATAATTCCTTCAACTTTTGTTAAAAAAATATTATATGTTTAACTAAATTATTGGTTCCACAAATATTGATTTAGTTCTCTATTTCAATTTCAGCATTATTTTCGGCTGTTGAACATGGACATTTGGAAAAAGCAAGAACGATATTGGAATCAACGGATGTTGATGTGAATAGGTAAAGTACACCGGTCATTTTATTTTATAAATTTAACCGCTTATTTTTTTATTTTATTTTTGTATAGCTCAAATACTGATGGGCTTGCACCATTAGATGTGGCAGTGCTAAGCAATAATCGGTCAATGACAAAGATGCTTTTGCAACACGGGGCAGTCCAAGGAAATCAATGTAAGTTTTTTTTTAAATATTAAATTTCAAAAAGATTTTAGTTTAAGCTTTTAATTTAATATGCCCTTTGCTAGTTCAGATTTTTCACTCGATTCAATGAAAATCGAAAGTAACAATTTTACAACACAATCTTTTTATTTATAAAATAAAATTTTAAATTATTCCGTTTTAAATGTTGCCCCTTGCGCGTTCGGGTCTATATGTATACAACACGTACTCAACTGTACTTTGACTTAGCAGTCGAATATTTTTGTCAATCTGGGCTGATTCTTGCGAATAAAAGCAACACTAAACCCAACTAATTATTTTCTTCTATACATATCACTGATATTTCTTTTGTATATTTTACACGAAATATGAGGTGAGAAAGACTATGTCTACGAGTGCGAGCACAAGGAGCCCATACGTGAGTGCATAGTGGTACACGTGGTGGTTAGATAAGCTTTCTCCTGCATTGATCGTTACTGCCTTTATTCTTTGCTGTAATTCTTTGATTCCTTATACCTTCGCTGGTATGCTTATTGTTTTCTCTTCAGTGTAAAATCAGAGCCTAAGCTTATTATTCCGCTTCTTGATATATTTGTAGAGAATGGCTCTTGTTGACAAATGATACTGATCGTACGTTCAGTTGGTACTGAATAAAGGCATGTGTCGGGCATGTTGGTTATCTTTCTTGTGACCACCTAGCATTTGTTATTCACTCTTTCTTGTCGTAAAATAAGCAGTTCACATAAAACATCATCTTCTTGATTCTGATGGATAGCCTGGTTTAATTGGGATATGCTAAAATCATTGGTACTGATACATTTTTGCCTTTCAGACGTTGTCACAAGAAATCTGTCATAAGAAGTTCCATTTATAGTCGTATAAATATAGATGGACTGTTAGGGGTAGGCAGCGATTTGGGCTTATATATTTGGTATAGTTCCTTAATGACAGCTTCACTTCAAATATTGGTGTATATACTTCAAATATTGGTATATTGCCAATATGTCATCAGTGTCTTCGATATTGGGAAGTCATGAAATCTATTTCCTTTTTAAGTTGTTGGGTCGTCAAAAGCCTCGTGGTAATAACTCTATTGTGCGTATGCATTACTGCTTCTATCATTGTATCTTGAATTTCCTTGAATGCAATCATGCGTAACATTTTATATATTGATAGAGACATTTTCTTCTCTATTTTTGAAGACGTTTATAGTTGCAACTATGATTAACGTTTTTAATAACGCCGTAAAATGGTTCTTGTTCAGCGTGAGTTTATATTTTCTCCTCATAACGCAACGCGGCTCTGTCATCTAGCACCCTAAATAGCTTATTGGCTATGTTTCCTCCTAAGTTAAAAAGTTCCCGTTTACTTCTTCCAAAACTCTCCTTATGGTTGTGAAGCAATTCATAATTGAGCTCCATTTCTTGTAAGGATTGCTCGAACGATGGTTCGTCCACATGTATTTTACATGTAATTAGTAATATGAGCAGTTGTTCCATATATCATCTTGGTGAGCTTGGCAACTAGAGACCTGCAAACTCGTCTCTTGGTACTTCTTCATCTGATTTGCTTGTTCGATTTTGATTATCCTCTGTTGGAAGGAGTCTTATCTTTCTAACCAGTCTCTTGAAAGTGGTGTTTTTTGGACCTTTTATTAATACCACTCTGGTTAGACCATCTGACCCTGAATGAGTATCTGTTATCCTTTTCATTGCCCATTTCGTAGGTGTAAGTTGTTCACCCTTTATTAGAACTAGCTGACGAATACTGTTGTATACTTTTGGTTCTTTCCATTTGTACCTTTGTTATAGACTGTTTAAGTACTCTCTGGACCATACTTTCCAAAATCCTTGAGTCATTTTTGAAGTCCACTTCTGTTTTGGACTTATGTTGGTTTTGTCTGAATCGAGGGTTGAAATCAGTGGTCTCCCGAATAAAAAATGTCAAAGTGTCAATTCATCAAAACTATCTAAATCGCTTGACAGTGAAAGAAGGAGTTTAAGTATGCTTCAATTTGTGCTAGCAAGGTGCTGGACTCCTCGTAGGTTAGTGTTTCTCACCGATAATTTTTTATAAGTGACCTTTCGTTGATTTGACTCCAGATTCCCAACTGCCTCGGAAATGAGGACTACCGAGAATGCCAGTTCGTTCCTTGGTTAGCTGCTTTCTGAGCTGCGATGTTGTTTTTTTGTTTGTTGTATAGCCATCTGAAGCTCATTGCTTAACGCGTTGCAATCCCCAACGAAATTGGTACCCTTGTCACTTCTTGAGGTAAAACGTCTAAATTCTGCCAGGAACACGCCTGTTGTTAGCTCACTCACCAGTTTCAAGTGAATTGCTTTAGTAGAGAAACAAATGAATAACGCGATATATCCCTTGTATGACTTGTTTCCTCTTCGTTTGGATACACGGATTTCAAATAGACCTACGTAATCAATGCCCGTATTGGAGAAAGGAGCAGAAGGAGTAGACGTTTACCACTCAAAATCCAATATTTGTACGCCTTCGTGTAATACAATATAGTGTGCTTCAATTGTGATGAGGTTTGAGTAAATTTGATTTTTGGCAGAACCTGTTGATGCTTTTGATCATACTAAAAATGAGATTTTTGTAATATATCGCCGACCCTCAACAAACCAATTTCGGATTTAGAATTTAATGTCTGTGGCGAATTCCGAATCTTGTATTGTATTTTTTGATTCCATTGTGTAATCTGGTTAGCTTAGCTCGTCTACTGTTAGAAAACTTGACATCTCTCCAGGAACTTGATGTATTCGTTTTTTAACGATAGTAATAAATCTGTAGCAGTATGCTATAGTTCTTTTGATTTTAAGAGCAGATGAAAATCTGCTGAAATTTTTGAATTGATTCCATTGTTGTCGTAGTTCAATATTTAGAGCTTCATCCCATCCGAAACCATCTATTCATAGTTTCTGTATTAATAACTTTGCTTCGATGATGATAGGTGCAACATATCCTAGCGGATCAAATAGTTTGGCTACTTCTGCCAATATACTCCTTTCTGTTGGTTCTTTCATGTTTTCGGACAATGAAGTTTTAAACCCAAACATGTAGAAAACTGGGTTCCAGGTTATTCTGAGTGTCTTAATTGACACAAAGCTTTAGTGGTTAAATCTGTTGCTGACTTGGTGATTTCTTTTTTTGGTGATTCCCTCTACAGCAGCCGTTTATAATTTTGATCTTCTTCATTGATTATGATCTGTAAAAAAAATCTTGTTCTAACGTTGGACCATTCAACATTAAGTCGTTCAATGATGCAGCAGATGTTGTTTTTGCCGACCCATCGAACACGACTCCTAGTTTGGTAGTCGTGTTATCTGATTTCATCACTACGTGATGTGCCCTCTTCACAAGGGCGGTTACCAAAGTTTTGCCTAATGCGTTTTCATTGCACTGTTGGTCGAAATGCTTATTGAACTTGTAGTAGTAGGCTGCTTTGTATGAAGTAGCTTGTGGTGCTTGTCATTGCATTCTTTACACCTTGTTTGACTACTGCATTGTTGAAAATTGTGTCCATTGGTTAGGCACCTTCTGCATAGATCATGAAAGTTGATATGATAGATTCGTTCTATGTGACTCATTTTGTTTAACTTGTTGCAGCATTCTAAATGATGATTGCCCGTACACAAGATACATGATTGATTTTTTATTATTGTTGCGCTGAATGCTTATAGGTATTCAAGTTCCCCTTTTTTATTTATGATTTTCCAAGTGATTTATTTTTGTTAACTGCTTTCTGCGCGGCCTTTCCTTTGGAAAACATCGATGTTACCTTGAATCATCGGGATTCTGAACTTGGATACTAGATTTTTTGATGCCATATTTGTGCTTGCTGGATCCAAATCATTCACCTCTGATAGCTCGATTGTTCCTGCTATCGGCATGTTTTCAATAGCGATGTAATCTGCTGCCTATATAGTTGGAGTTGTTGCAGCAGTTTCCAGCTTAAAGTTAATATCAGCTATTATATTATCACAAACACGTTTTTTGTGCTTACGTTTTTCTATGTAAGACAAGTTGTCTATGCTTTCGTAGCTTATAAATGACTTGTCGTTCTCTTTGTATCTGTTGCAGAGATCCGCAAATTCTCTCCTTTTTCCAGGTGGGCCTTTGTTTTTCTGGAAGCTGGATCCTTTCTTATGTTTGTGATTAGTTTCTGTATCTATTCGTCCATATCACTTTGTCCTTTTAGCAATTTCTCCATTATAATTTTTTGTTCTATAGAGCTTTAACTTTTCACCTAGCGCGATTCTTTTTCCTCGAAGGACCAATGTTTTATCGTATTTTTATTTAGTCAAATCACAAATTTGATTGTTGGTAAATGATAATTACTTGACATGTTTCTCGCTTGCTGTTGTGCAGGGCTAGACAGAAACACGTTGACTGTTGTGTAAGAAAAACATCTTATATACAAAAAAAGTCATTTTTACTGACTGCAAAAATAAATGTAAATGCCCTAGTCAATAAAAAATTGATATAGTCCATTTCATCAGTATTTAACGGATGCACATGTGCATGTTACAATTTAATATCATTGATATTGTTGCTATAACAATGACAGTTGCAAAGTTTTACTTAGTTGTTACTTAGTATTTGCAATCCCTAAAATCATGCCTAAAATCAATATTGTGTTTGAAATATACATGAGGTGATTGATGATTCATAAAACATGGCTTAATTTTTCAACACTAGAAAGGGTATAGCTAGAACCTGAATGGCATTTGTTTGTCAAACATTTCGTATTAATAAATAACGTTATATTAATATAATGTGTTGTCCTAATTTGTGCCTTCCACTCACTTGACCTCACTCACTTGACATACAACACACCACTAACAAGAATTTTAAAAAGTGCTAATTAATTCTAGATTTTTTACGAGTTAATGTTAATTAATTCGTTTAATTTTTTATTTTAAATCCAAACAATAGTGACCATTTTACCAGTATTGAGCATAAAAAAAACGCAAATTTCAAATTTGCATAATGTTTTGTTTCCAAAAAAAATCATTGTAAATTTTGTTAAGCCGATAATTATGTATAGAGAAATGAGTCACCCAGCGCCACAAAACTAAAAAAAAAATCCAAATCATATTGTTTTTGGTATCCTTTATGGCCTAATTAACATTTCCCACCATTTTGTAATTAATTTCATTCTAATCCATTCGCAATTGTACAAAATAAACGAACTTCTGCTACAAAATCGCTTAAAATATCGTTTTTATTTTTTGTATAGATACCCAAGATAGACCCAAGAAAATCCTTATTTAATTTACGGTAATCCTGTCAGAAGATAAATTAAAAAAAAATTTAATCCATTCTGTCTTTTGTTTTTGTTTTCCTTTTTGTTCGTCTTGAAATATAACATGTTTGCGACTCCTTTCACTTTCATTAAAATTATAGTTAAAAGGATTAATTTTGGTATGTTGTAAGGTGTCTAAATATCTATATCTATATACACATATAATTTTGTGTGAGAGATGACTAAATTTAATTAAATTAAAAGGAAGTCTTAATCCTTATCAAATTCTTATATGATTATGTCTAAACAAAAAATTTACGATGGCAATTTAACGATTTTTAGGATGCTTTATCTATAAATAGAACCGATTTTAGAATTTGTTGAATATATTTGGTTTAGTCTTTATCAATTGGTGTGTAAAAGTATCAATCCGATCTCTATTTGTTAATGCATTAAGTAAACTCATCTGCAAATCCTGAAGTTTCCTGGTCGGTTATCAACTAAAATAAAATGATATTAAATAATTAGTTGTAGATTAAAGAATAATGTAAATGCTTTGGCTTCATATGAAGTACAGTTGTACTTCATATGAAGCCAAAGCAAAAAGCATCTCATAATAAATAAAGCAGACATTTAAAATTTATCCGTGTAATTGCTGGTATTAGTAATCAGCAGAATCCAAAATGCTGGTTTCAATCGATCGATAAAGATCGATAGAGAGATTTTGGACATTTTAATTTATAGAATAATTTCCTCAGTTTTCCTGAGCTAATCCTCGCGTTTTTCAGGGATATCGGATATTTCGATTTATGGCATAATTTTCTCAGCTTTGACGGTCTAACCATTACGGTTTTACCGTATTTTGGAAATTTCGATTAAGTTTTTCATGGATTTTAAACCTTTCGATTTATGGCATAATTTTCTCAGTTTTCATGGGCTTAACTTTACGGGCTTTCCGGATTTTAGACTTTTCAATTAGTGGTATAATTTTTTTTCATGCTAACCATCATGGATTTTGGACTTTTCGATTTATGGCATAATTTTTTCAGTTTCCATGGTCTTAACCATCATGCATTTGGTCGATTCTGGACATTTCGATTTATTCATGGGCTAACCATTACGGTTTTACCGTATTTTGGAAATTTCGATTAAGTTTTTCATGGATTTTGAACCTTTCGATGTATGGCATAATTTTCTCAGTTTTCATGGGCTTAACTTTACGGGTTTTCCGGATTTTAGACTTTTCAATTAGTGGTATAATTTTTTTTCATGCTAACCATCATGGATTTTGGACTTTTCGATTTATGGCATAATTTTTTCAGTTTCCATGGTCTTAACCATCATGCATTTGGTCGATTCTGGACATTTCGATTTATTCATGGGCTAACCATTACGGTTTTACCGTATTTTGGAAATTTCGATTAAGTTTTTCATGGATTTTGAACCTTTCGATTTATGGCATAATTTTCTCAGTTTTCACGCGAGCTAACCATCTTACCTTTTGTTGATTTTGGAAACTGTCGATTTATGTCATAAATTTTGTAGTTTTCATGGGCTAACCATTACGGTTTTTCCGGATTTTAGACATTTCGATTAGTGGCATAATTTTTTTTTCATGCTAACCATCATGTGTTTTATGGATTTTAGACATTTTGATTTATGGCATAATTTTTTCAGCTTTGAGGGGCTAACCATTACGGTTTTACCGGATTTTGTAAATTTCAATTAATGATATAATTTTCGCAGTGACGTATTTCTGTATTTTAAACATTTTGATTTGTTGCCTAATTTTCCCAGTTTTCATCGGTTATTTAACTTTAATTGAGCCAATGAGCTTAGACAGCTCTACAAAAGCTTGGACTCAAATTGTGTTCCTGAGCAGTAGTCATATTGACCCCAAATCTACAAATATAATTATCAACGAAATTGAATGCAATCGTTGCTGAAGACATACCGGTCATACAGTATGCTTCCGGCCAACGAGTAAATCTATCGACTCAAGTAAATAAATATTGATATCCTTTCTGATTTGGTATGTCAAATCATCTTAGATTTTTGGCGGGATACACAAAACTTGGGCCAATGTTTAATATCTTTTAGCATAATAGGCCAGAAATATCGCGTTTTAATTAATTTTTTGGTAGCTTGGACTCTGAGGTTAGAAAAATTGTTAAAAAGAATACGATGTAAAGTCTCTACAATATAGGATTATTGACTCCTTTAGAAGTTACGCAATAAATATCAAAGAAAAGTAAAAGAAAGAGTATGTCCGCGACCACATTGCCTTTGCAATGTACATGTTTAATTTCTGCCGTAAACTGATTAATAAAGTTCAAATGTCTCGACTGCCTTGGATTACGCTCTGTCTTTGAATTAATTGCTGTTGTCAGAGGCTTGTGGTCAGTGTAAATATAGAAATCCCGATCGTCGATGAAATATCAAAAATGTTAAAAGCCATATAAATTTCCAATAATTCTCTGTCAAATCCTGAGTACTCAACTTCAGTATCTGAGAGTTTCGGGAAAAATATCCCAAAGGTTTCCAACTATTAATATTTAATTGCTGCAGCACTGCTCTTACTGCAGCATTAGATCAATCAGTTGTAATGCTGAATTTACAATCGCAAAGTGAATGTGCCAATAATTCGATATTTGCTATTTCATTATTGAGCCTTAAAAATGTTGTATGGCTCAGTATTTTACATTAGTATTAAGTATTGCTCAAAGTGAGTGAATTAGAGCTCAAATGTCAGCAACTTTAGGTAGGAATCAGTTATAATGATTATCATACCGATAAAACGTTGAATATGTTTGATGGAAGTTGGTGTTGAGAATTCCCTAACAGCATTAATTCAATCTATAGAAGGCAGAAGTACACCTAAGTGTAATTGTGTGACTGGGGAAATTTAAAGAAGTAGACCCAATCACGTACTTCAAACTATTAATATGATGGTTTCGTAATTGCCATCTTGTGGAGTTTTCCCAGTGCAACCGAAATAATATGATAAGCTCTGTCAAGATCGATTTCATTGAGTTTTGACTTACAAAACAAAAATATCCATATTGCTAAAATCGCTGTAGTTAATGAAAAGGACGGTCTAGAATCACAGTTTACTTTCTCTTAAAACGTTGGAAATATAATTATATTTTATCTTTACAATACACTAAATGTATTTTTGTTTTTGTCAGTTTTCTATACAATAACTAGTCCCAATAGATTTACCAGTAGAACAAAAATAAAATTATTGTTTTCCATTACAGGTCTTGTTCATATAAACAATTTAAAATTATTATTGTTTTTATTATTTACAGTTAAAGGATCTGACACACTGGGGAGTCATTTGACTGGTCTCCTGCGCGATGCTGAAAATAAAATCCAAGAACTTGGAAGTAGCGAGGATAGTCCGCAAACACCATTTAGTACAAGAGCATCTTTTTCCAGTATAATCGGTAAGTACACATATATAGTATTATACATTTTCAAGAAAAAATTATCCGGGTATCCGTACTAGGAAAAAATATAGCAAAGAAACATAAATTATATTATAAAGGCATTAAACAAAAATTTTGAAAAAAAAATTGTACGAAGCGAAAGGAAAATATGGGTGGTCGAATAATAAAATTAACGAAGGCGGTTGTAGGTTCAATATTACAAATTAATTACAAATTTCATAAAAAATAACAAATTTGTGTTTCTGGAATTGAATCCATATTGTAATACAATTCTAAAATGATTTATGGCAAAACATTGGAGAAATTATTTTTGTTATTATCTAGATAAAAAACTCCATTATTTTGGAATAGATTTCGATAATCCGGAAGTAAATTCGTTTTTATATAGTTAAATTTTTAATTTAATTTCCGTACTCTGGTGACCTTTGAATACAGCATATTTGCTGTCTAATCGATTTAGATAGATAAAATAAAAAATAAAAAATTCTGCCACTTCAGCTTAGCCGATTTCCGCCAAAGTTGACTAACTTGTGTACTTGTTTTTGGCCGCAGAATTCGAATCTGCAATGGAAGGGAGGGGTTCCTTGCCCCACCTGCAGCGAAGCGTGGAGGGGTGCTGGTTTTAGCACTAATGTGTTTCCCACGAAATGATTGGGTTTTGATTTCGGATATTTTGTTCGTGGAATGCTTGTTTTCCGGGGTGTTTGGAAAGAAATTTCAGTTTGAAAAAAACACACGGTATAATATAATCCTACAAAAATTAGGATTACATGTTAAAATGCCATGTTATCAGCAAAAGCCGCAACATTTCCATGCAAATTAAGATCAAATACCGAATTAACGTATACCAAAGAAAACAATGGTCTTAAAACCGAATCCTTAGGAACTCCAACATTTACAACTATTTCATCACTATTTATTTGGTTTACACAAACACTCTGAACTCTATTTTGCAGATAGGAATTTCTCTAATAAAAGTTGATGGTTAACTGTACCAAATGCCTTTATATATCTATGAAGAGAGGAGATGTGCTTTTTCGGTAGGATTCTTTTGCTTCTTATCTAACAAATTAAATTTATCAAAATAACAGATCAATCTAGAATTAACTATTTTTTCAAAAACCGTTGAGAAAGTATTTAAGAGTGTGATTATTTGGGTCAGCGTGTGCATTTTTCTTAAATAGTGGTTTAACAATAGCCCTTTTTAGGGAAAAGTCCTCTTACAAGACCCACATTGAAAATAAATTCAAAAATATGGGAAATGTTGAGAATAACTCGTGCGAATTATCTTAATAATTAATTTGTGACCAAAATTCGCCACACGACTAAACAGAAACATGAAAAATATTCATCAAAAAATATTAGATTTACAACACCATATACATCTACAATGACCGATACAAGTTTTCATTCTATTGTAATCACCCTTATATCGTGTACAAGTGTATAGAATTTTAACATTTTGATGTACATTACTCGATCATAATATATATCTTGTGGAAACCAGTTCTGCTTTTTAATACACTCACCTGTTAGGATGGTATCGTTGCAAATTTTATTATTATTTTTAAAACCAACACTATTGCGTATATACAATTGTGGGTGTTTTTTATTTTGCATAATAACCTGTTTATTGGTGATGATAATGCTTTTACATCTATCCCTCGCTTAACGAAATTAATTCGGTCACTTTTTTATTTTTGTAAATTAAAATTTAGTAAAACAAAATTTCGTAAAATAAAATTCAAAAAGGTAAAATATGTATGTAAAATAATTTCGTAAATTTTATTATGTAAACCAAAATTTTGATTTAATTTTGATATGCGAAATTTCGTTCAAATTAATTAGAGTTTTTGGTAAGCGAGGGATTGGTGTATTATATCAATTTTTCATACGAATCTTCATTTAAATGTAATTGTAATTTTTACGTTCCCCTACAATTATTTTTGTTTTTGCCTAATCGCATACAGTGATATAATATATTGCGTTTATATATTAAGCAAATAATTTCTCATAATACCTTTTTCTGTGGTAGTAGTGTTAATATTGTAGTATTTTATTTTGTATTCATGTGATTTACATGTAGTGATTTACATTTTGTGTACATACCGAAAGCTATAAATTTTTTTTATTTTTTTTTTAAGGTAATTCTTTCTAATTCGCTAGAACTACTAATGCACTCTTGTTAAATATATATAGAAAAAAAATTGTTCATATTTCAGTGCAGACTGCAGGCAATACTATAGTATCAAATCATCGAATCATCGTTTCAAATCCATCTTGGGCATATCGAGTCGATAGCGATTCCGCAAACTCCATAGGTTTCGGCCACTGGCAGCTGTTGTGTGTGTTGCCAGTCATTACTGGCGACACACACAACAGCTACCAGCGGCCGTAAGCTTGTGGAGTTTGCGGAATCGTTTTCGGCTCGATACGCATTTAAGATGGTATCTTGGACGGATGATACTCGTTGTTTGGTGCTGCGGGGGTATTCGTCCTGTCAGGATGTACTTTTTTGTTAATTAATTTAGCATATACATATAATCTTTAAAACAATTCACATAACTTTTGCTGGAAATTACTAAGGTTCCCAACTTAGTTTATTTGACTATTACGGGTGTGTAATTTTTAGACTTTTTTGAGTAATATTATAGATACTTAAAAGTCGAACGTTTTCATCTGTGAGCAGTAATTGCCATCTGCACAAATAATATAGCTTTACATGTAGCAGGTTTGTTTATGCTATATATACAGTTATACGTTTATGCTATAAATTTGCATTTTTCACTGTCACGGTTTTATCTTTATCACGGTTAATCTTATAGCCAATGAGCGCAATATAAAAAACGGATGATTTCGTTATATTCCGATTTGTATATTGCCCAAACGCAGAAAAATATGAATGTGCACCAAATATGAAGAGTCACCCAGTTTGACTTTCATTTGTCCGCTGCACAAAATATGAAATTATGTTTTGTTGTTGTATGAAGAGTGGATTTACAAAATAAAAATAATTTTATAATAGGTGACAGGGTAGTCAATAAGATTGAATGATTTTGTTGCGTGGCACAATTGGAATAATGTTGCCGAAGTTGTTGCTATTTTTGTTTAATGTAATGCCATAAATTCTGTACATAGGATTAAGGTCGAAGATTTATGGTTACGTCTATAGTTTCTTAACCTAAATCTTTAAGAAAATTAGTTATAAATTTACTTTTGTGGATTCGAGCATTATCTTAATAATAAGAAGTATGTTCTTATCAATTTACACCCCGATTCATTAAGGGCCTTCAAATATGTGCTTGAAGTAACTTTTCCTGGCAGAATTGTGAGATCTCCTATGCCATTATAGCTAAAACTCCCCCAAACTATTAATTTGCTTCCTCCGCTGTGCCGAGTTGGCATTGTTGTGTTACGAAAATCACTTTGAGGTGCCGAATAAAAATATTTCTTTCCATAGCTTCCATCTAAAGAGAAGCACGATTCGTTGTTTCATAATATCATCCGCCACAACTCGATAGGTTTCGCTAAATAGGTACAAGCAAAGTTTAGTCTGTTTTTTATTCTTCTGGCTTATAAATAGATTCTTTTGTACAAGATAAGCTTTTGCATTCGCTTCTCAAAGCCGTCCGTGTACAGTTTTGACAGTAATTTTTATTTCTCTTACACTTAGAACAGATTTTCCTGTACTCATAAGGTCTCTTTGCACAAGCCTAGTCATCCTTCTATGTCTTCTTAGGCGTTGTATTTCTTTTACGCCTCCTTCCTTTAGCATTTTTTAGGTACTTTAGGATTTGGAATTTTCAAATTTAAAGAGAACTCAAACTAAAATTGGAGAAAACGTAATATTTTTAAATATACGAATTTTGGGTATAATTTTGAATATTATTAGACGCCAGTATTTAGCAAACCACTCAACCAGAAAATTTCTAAGCTTTGCCTCCCACTATAAATTATGCTACCATATGCCAGATCGTGTTAAGTTTACTTCGTCATTACATAGTTTAAAATAAATGTATAACAACAATAAAGAAAATAATTGCAATAAAAAGAAAATTCATTTAATATTTAGTCGATGAATGAAAAAGAAATGAACAAAATAATTGATAGTAATCATAATAGTAGTAATATATAGTTTAGAATCGTGTAACAAAGTTAAATTGGTATACATATTTGGAATGAGGTAAATGTTATTGACCGCGACTAGTGTAATTGATAAGAAAACAACAAACATCTACTTAGTTTGAGAAAGTAACGAATAGATTTTCAATAAAAAATCGATACACGTTTAAGTGATTTGCCGGGGGTGTATATTATATAATTGATTCAAGGGATTGTAATGGATACGATAATTGGTTAGATGACGTTTAGCATTATTTTGTCTGTCTTTACTTTATACAGTATAAAAAAATATACTTAGTCTTTCGATCTTGCAGTACAAAATTTCCGTTCCAATTTTTTGTATGCGGTACATTTAGGTTATCTCATACATGAATATATAAAATTAGCACACATTCTTAATTTTTTTATTGTAATTTTTACGAAAAATGTCTAGACTGATATAATTTATTAGCTTAACTCTTTTCTTTTTCTTGCCAATGTCGTATAATTTATGTATTTAGGCAAGATTTTATTTTGATTAAGTTATTAACACTTTTGTACATTTTATAGTTTATGGTTATTTTTTTGTAAGTGATATTGCCTAAGGAAATCTCGTACAGTATGTACGTATAGTATTATAGTATAAAGCCTTATTTCTGGACTTATATACACTTTGGTTGACTGGCAATGTTAATTTATCTAGAAGGCATTTGTAATCTAATTTGGTGACTTACTCAACTAACTCAGTTTTCAAGTTTTTATGAAGGTAGTTGGTTCATTAATACCATCAATTAGTCAAGCAACAAATCATAACATAAAGTGACTTATATTTTTTTATATCTTACTCGTGGAAAAACTTAAGCATACCATCATGATAATCTGGTTCTGCAAAACTGATAACGCCAAGTGGTGTTGTACCACTAATATTCAACATTTCAACATTGATGAAACTGTTAAGCGATTTTGGGAGAAAATATCGAATGAACCAAAACAAATTTCAGACGACATTTCAATACCACACCATTAAAGCCAGCATTATCGAGCCGGCCATTTATGTTGAGAACCTGATGGACAGGGCATTTGGAATTCCAAAAGTCCAAATTTTGAAAACATGAGTACTTTTTTATCCAACTGATATCCAGTAGGACACTCCGTTTCAGCATCGGAACCAAATCAATAAAAAATTAAGTTTTACTAATACCATCCCACAGAAGATACATTCAGATTCTGAGTTGTGCTATACAAGAACCTCCGACGATCACAAAAAGTATATCATATTATTTCAAACAGTGAAATTATTTTATCAATTGGGCTGAGTCGCTCTGATCACCATTACAATAAAAATATTTATTCAACAACCAGAATCACCGTATCGAAAAAACTTTTTATATTGATTTTTCTCGAGAGTATATTTTAGGAAGCAATACAACTGCCATAGTATATTTTATGATTTTAATAGCAACTATCGTAGCTAGTCGCGCTATAGCACTGTACTAATAGTTCTATTCAAAGTTTAGTACTAGAACTCGAGTAGAGAAATTTATCTTCAAAATCGACGACGGGAGGTATAAGTATAGAACATGAACCATTACAAAGATTGTTTAAAACGAAGCCTAATCTAGGAAATGATGTTATTAATTTGACATGGATATAGCTATCTCGAAGCTTATATATATATCTAAATGATTAGCAGTGTAACACCGTATTAACATTGCGCCAAAAAAAAAATTAACAAGTCAATTATCTTCTATTTCAAGAATGATAAACCACTTCACAATACATTTTGTCTATAACAAATAATTTCACCCTCAAAATAAATGTGACATTTCAAAGGCAAAAGATACACAACTCAACAGCAGCACCCACTGCAAATTGAATTAAAATCGTAAACATTACAAGTTGATATTCGTCATAAATCATCGCAGCATCCAGTTCCCCATCGTCGTCATTTAATTTCTATGCATGTGTCAAAATGCTTACAAGTGTCAATACAAGATAACAGAAATGAAACATTAATAATAGCATTACGATATCACACCATTAGATGTTGTCTAAAAATAAACATGAAAAAAAAAAATTACGAGAAGTGTCGCGTGGTGGAGTGGTTTTGGGGATAGCACATAAAAGCCGTTTAACGATAACACAAAATGTAGTCGACATATCTCTATATAGTATAACGAACGTAATATAGACAGTCACGCAAATTAATTAGATTTTAGGGGAATTAAATTCATATAGATGTCAAAAATTCGAATCACCTAATTATGTATATGTGTGAGGGAGTGGGGGTAGTCTCACCAACGTCCCAACCAAATCTAGTTTTGGTATTCATGAACAATCTAAAAATTATCGTTCACACGTCTAAACCGAAATACCCAAAACTATATATCTGTACATGGTACATCGCACTACTTTAAATGAATCGGTTACTTTTGCGTGCAAACATAATATATGTAACACATTTTTGTCACGTTTTCTATAAGACTTTTTGTATCCATATAATTTAGAATATTTCTACCAAAATTACAAAACCAAGAAAATGTAATCTATACCACCCATGAGGAATTTGGAACACGTTAACACTATAATATGCTATATATAGTATGGAAGGATTTAATTAACGGTATTTAGCTTTTTTCCAAAATTGAGATGATTGAATTATTAAATCGTAAGAAAACTTTTTTTTTTTCGGTACATACATTTATGTTGTTGCAGGGATGATTGGGGAATTTATATTAAACACAAAAGTTTTCGGTTAGATCTTAATTTAGTTCGAATAGGGGATTGCTAATAAAATCGACTAATTTTGTTATTCAATTATCGATAAATTTTCATCAAAATGGTGTCCATTAATTAATTATCGTTGACAATTGAGAGATGAATATACAATTGAATTATTGTAAAATGGCGTGACCCTGTTTCGTGTTTATAACGAAATTGTAAATGACAATCATTGTCATTGGTTTATATAATACATTCCTAAAAAAGTTATTCTTTACTAATTCTTTAAATTAGAATTTATTTAAATACCGCTGGTCCGTATAAAATCAATAATCTGGCTCGATCGGTTTCGATCCCAAGCTTAGATCAGGAATTATAAATATCGGGAATTTTAATCAAAATTCTGACCTTGAGTCTGTACACCTTGTTTAATTTACGATTGTTGACATTTGCAAGGTATTTAGACCTTAGCAGTGGATCTCAGACATTTATTTATTTAACATTTTATTTCATCCCGTTGAGAAAATCCTTTTTTGATTAGAAGTATATTTTACAATTTAGCTTCGATAAGCTTTTTAAAAGTAGATTTAGATATATTAAAATCAAACACATCAAAATTAAGATTAAATTGTCGACAAATAGCCGAATTAACAATTAATTATTAATAATAATTATTAACTTAATTTAATTTAATTTTAATGTTTTGTGTCAAATAAGTGAATATAAATTAGATTTTTGGCGAAAATCAATTGAATTAACCGTTTTATAACCAATACGTCAAGTAATCGCCAAAAATCTAATTTATATACATTTTATTTGACACAAAACTTTAAAATTAATATAAATTAGATTTTAAAAAAATTATTAAACATGAACATATCTACGTATTACAAGCAAAGAATCCAAATCCACAATTTTACAGCGGTCGCCGTAGGATGGCAAATTCTTATTCTTCAGCCACATTGGAAGGTTCGGATCAATGGCCAATTCAATTTATGAATATAATAGATAATAAATTTATTCTGTATCTGTTCAATTCTATCAATTTAAATATTGTAAGCAGGATCCCAAATAATCAACGCATATTCCAAATTAGACCGAACAATAGAACAATACAAAGTTTTAATCAATATAGTCTTTGTCTCTTCAATTGATGCTCCAAAAAACCACCCAAATCTTTGGATGTCATAACTTGTTCAAGCTGGTGAAATACACCACTCTTCAGTGACTCATTAGATATGAGTGAATTTTTGAAGGTATATTATCAAAACCACATCCCGATTTCATTTTAGATATACCAAATCTGACATCTTTTTCCGAAATATAAGGTATTTCAATTAAATTTTAATGATGCGTAGTACGAGGTCCTAAGGAAACATCAATAACATTATCATTGCATTTCTTATAGACTGGTTGGAAAAATTCAGCAAATAATTCACATATGTCCTCAGCATTACAGGCAGTAACACCATTTAACAACATCGTTGGAGATAACCGGAACATTGTCTTTTGCCATCAACTAAAGGTCAAAATAGTTTTGGGTTTGAAATTAAATTATTATAATTTCAAACCCAAAACTATTATTGACGTGAAATATAGTTTCTATAGGCTCGGCTTTGCTTTCCAATCCACTGTGGTGCAATCTATCGGAAACAAAAGGTTCCAACGACTTAGTAATCAAACCACAATGAGGATCATTTAGTAAAACTAGATCTAGAATTCTACCATTCAAATTAGCAACTTAGCAAATTTGATGTGAATTACAAAACAACATGGGATCAATAAAAATTTGTTCTACATCACTCACAACATTGGATAGAAGAAAAAGTATCTTCATCATCAGTGCACCAACATTAACCCGAAAGATTGAAATCATCCAATACACATATGCTGTCATGTATGCTACACTCAGATTTACAAAATAATAAACATTTGCACAGTGTAAACTGCTCAGCAGAACTTAGAGGTGAGACGTATGCAGCATATAAATATAATAATTTTCATGTCCAAGATATTTTCACAGCAACATATTTCACAATATTATTCGGACATACTACATCACAATTTATAATTGAATTATGTACAGCTACAAGAACTCCACCACCATCTATATCAGTCACATCTTTACGTTACATACTTATCATCGAAAAATTCAGAACTTAAAACTCCTGGTTTTAACCATGTCTCAGATAAAACATACATCGCCAGGTAACAAGATGATGATAGAAACAACGAAAAATGCGTTGATTTTGTGCGCTTACCACCAACATTTTGATAATAGCCGTTAGAGCCGAACGAGGTACTAAAAAGTGATTCGATGATTGATTTTGTTATCACGAACATCAATTTTGAATTATACATAATCGCAGTCATCATTACGTCGCATCTGAACCAAAATCACTGACATCTTTCCACAGATACAACGGTGCGTAGAGTAGAATCAATATCGCAATTATACCAATAAAAATCTTAGAAGAATTATTATTATTATTGTTATTGTTATGTTATTATGTTATCTATAGGGTAAACATAGCACAGTTGCCAGCCGCAAGACTGATAATGGTCCTCATTATCAGCCGCTGTGCATAGTGTGTATTTGATAACATCATCTAAAGTATAATCTCGATGTTAACACGAAGATTTGTCCTTTTTACATCATCTGGGCGGTAATAACATTTTAAAAGCTAATCACCGATGTGTTTCCACAATGCTATTACTAACAAGATTTTAGTATTGTGGATTTTCATCTTCGTTTAACAGAACTTCTTACTTGAAACGTAAAATTTGTTTTCCTGAGGTCTTTAACTTATACGAAATTTGCCATCGTAGCCCATTGAAGTCAAAATGTTCAGGACAATGTCAATTGTAATTTGTATTATACATGTTCGGATCTTTTGACGTCTCTATCAATACTACAACTTTATTATGCATGAATTCCATAAAAACTTATAGATGACAATGCACATATGCACATAAAAATATACTATACGTAGCATGTATACAATATATCATATTGATTAACGATAAATTCATCGATATTAAAGTTATTGAATGACTAAACACAAAAATTGAGATAAAATATCTGGATCACTTGTGTATATTCACGAGGGCAACGATGTATAACAATTTTATGTCTTTCATCTGCTGATATATGCAAATCTTATTTTTTTTTTTTTTATAAAATCTACAATTATTTATTATGATAAGTCGTTTGGTTCGCATTCTAAAATATATATTATTTTTATAGACCGCAGTCTATACAGCCAATCAAACCGAATGCTAAATTTAATTAAATCATTAAATAAAGTAAAACTATAATATTTATTTGATTTTTCTAGTTGTAATATGTATAAAATTTCATTTTTTTTATAAAATTGCAATAAAATATGTTATTTTATTACTCGCATAAGACATTATAATTATTGTTATAGTAACATAAAGTGTGTCGGGTGACTTATTTAGCGCGGTACCAATTTATCCATAAATGTTCATTTTAACCACATCTTGCAATTTCACAAATGTCCATTCCTTTGTTAAAATTTCCAATGACGCATATTGCCATAGTTGTGGTTCTATCTCAACAACGCCAAGATTCATTAAGATCAGAAAAATAATAGTAACTTCACTTTTCACGACACCCCAAAAAAATAAGTCGATCGGTGTCCAATTGTTATCACCATTTCTGGAAATAACATGACTATTAAATTTGTTCCAAATATTTTACAAAATAAGGTAAAGTGCCAATCTGTTAAAACCTCATGCCTTCCAGATCAATATTATTCAATTTAGGCTACAAAAATGCACTTATCAAATACACCACCATACCATAATTCACACCAAATATACTGACTCGTTTTGTATGTAGAGGTTTTTGAGAAAAATCGGCTTGTGGTTCTTTGATCCAATTGACAAATGTACTTCGTTTAGATCTAATGGCTTTAATTTTTACTCTTTTCTCCCACCAAACCAATTTATTTGGTGGTCCTAGTTCTAGAGGTACTGTTCTTATAGGAGACATTTTCATATATATATGACTCTTATATTAAGCTCATTTAAAAATTTGTCCGATCATTGCGGCTTTGTATATATAGGAGGCTTTGTTTATATACAATCTTCAAAAGTCCCTATGGAGCTTATTTTTTTTACGTACCATGGTGCATTTATAATACCACGTAAAACTTTGTTTCGGAATGAAACGTATATTATGTGTATTATTTACTTTTTTCATGCTCAAAGCTGAATACCGTAGGCATTGGTTTTATAATTTGCCTATATTAAAAATAGGATAGATATTACAGGTATATAGGAAATTCCAATCTATAAGCCGGTAAATTTGTCTGTATTTGATGTTCATTCTTCTTTTTGACATACTTTTTCCACTTAAGCTTAGCGTCAAGTGTGATGCCTAGATATTTGGCTGTATTTGCATGTAGAATTTGCTGTGAGATGATTTCTATCGGCATCCAGTTAACTATTTGATTGGTGAAGATAACATGAATTGATTGGGTTTTAGCAGGATTCGCCTTCTCCTTTGTCCAAGAATACCACAATTCTTACTGTTATTTCATTTTAATATTTTAACCGAAAATGATGGTCAGCTATGTAGGATTTTAGAATCTGATAGAACTGCTTTGGTAGATCTCGATGCAGTTTATATTCTAGTCCTCTGTGCCATATACTTTATCGAAGGCTTGTGTGTGCTACATCCAAGAAGATACTTGAAAGTATTTTTTTTTTTATTTCCAGCGCATTTTCAATTATTTCTGTGATTCTTTGGATCTGTTCAATAGTCGAATGTTTTTCTCCGAAACCGAATTGGTGGGAAAGAATAAGATTTTTTGCCGTTTTGGTATCATTATCACTTCTCACACTTTCCATTGGTGTGGAACATAATTAAGTCTAAATGATGCTATAATTATTTGAAGTAACTTTCGTAATCCTTTTTTGGGTAGTGCTTAACTATTTGTCTTGTAATTAGATCATAGCCAGGGGATTTCCTTGCGCTTAAGTTATTGCTGATTTAAACTATTAATCTTTATGTGAAGATACGGGTTTTATGATTTGGCTGTCGATTTTGTTAAATAGGGCTATGTTTTCATCTGCAGTTTGTCTTGGACGAGGTCAAAATTTTCTTCCAAAATATGATGCTAACAAATCAGCTTGTTCCTTTCCGTTTCTAGCCCATGCTCCATCATCACATTTAATTACAGGTACTTGTGTTTTAAGTCATTTTAGGCTTTTTGATGCTTTCTAGAGGGAATAGTCGTGTCTTTTTGACCACTAAGACAGGTGAGGTAATTTTGAATCGATTAATTTTTATTTTTTCTGATCAAAATTTTTTGTTTATTACTGAGATAGTTGAGTATCTTTTTGCTTTGTGGGGTCCGATTTCTCTGCCAGAGAAATTATTTAGATTATTTAGATCTTCAATCCTTGTCTCTTGTTTCACTAAAGCCGAATGTTGAAGGCTTCTATGCTTTTTAGAATATTTTCAAGAATTGGGTACCGTCTTTATTTCCCACTGAGTCGGATTGCTGTACAATTTGTGAGGATGTTTTTCTATTTTAAATCACGTTTGCTTGAGATTCAATTTTTTCTACATGCTTCCTTTCAACAGGTATTCTATGGTTTTGTTGTAGCGCTTGGTTTCTTATTCTTTAAAGTTCTTCACTTCCTCTATAATTTGCTGGATGCTGCGCTTTACAGTTTATGTATTTTGCGGTAATGTCTTTGCTTAAAATATATGCTGTGGCGGTGTGTTTCCCTGCACATCTGACGCATCTAGGCTCTCAGCCACAATATATCTGGTCTTGGTATTTTTTTACATTGAGGAATTAGGCGAGTTGATTTTCTGAACGGTTCTACTCTGACTCTCATGTTAAGGATGACCTTTATGTTGAATATATTTTCGACATTTTTTTATTATTAAATGTAAGCATAAATAAGGACCCCCTTTTAGTGACTTGAACATCTTCTGAATTTTATATTTATTCTCTCTTGAGCATATTTGCAGCATCTTCAATTTTTAACTCCTTGTACGTATTAGATTTTCTATTATATCCTCCTTTAAACAAGTTAGATGGACGCTCCTAGCCATAACTTTAATTGGGCGAGCTTTAACCTCCAAAGAGGGTAGATAAGTTAGCATCCATTTTTTGTTTGGTCTGCGATTAACATGGTGAATGACTATAGTGCTTGTTTATCCTGAATGTATACCAGATCGTCAAAGAAAATAAATGCTTCGGGACCTGGAAAATTATGACTAGTAAAACTTCTGATTCCGTATAGTTTAAAGTATATGTACGTTAATTCTGTCCGGTTTAAAATTTCAGAATTGGATAAAGTTGGATATATAGTGTTTATAATCTATCGATGCTTTTCGGTGTAACTGCACGTATGTATCTTGTCCCAACTAAGCGATTTTTTTTCATATAGGAATGGTTTTAATTTAGCCATATGTCAATATAGGTCGTATCAATGCCGGATAACATACCACTTTTACGTTCTCTGAGATGTGCTTAAAAATCTTGCTCTGACCAATAAATGTTTGACGCGATTTTCTCAGCTGCGGCTTTTGATATGTTCATTCATATAGCCTGGTCGATCTATGTTTATGCTTAGATACTTCACAGATGCCATTAGATCAATAGAGGTGTGTGATTCATGTGTGAAGTTACTCGATAGATTATTTTCAGCTGTCTGGAGATTCATTTCGATGCCTAAGGTGTATTTTACGATATTATCTAAAAACGCATCTGCGAAATAGGGTGTTTGTTGAGAATTTGGACTCAACCTTGTATTTAAAATTTAACTTTATTTCCGCCATCAATATAATATCGGGTTTATAGTGTTCGATACATTTAAGTAAATGCATTCGCATATTAATACTCACAATGGAGTTCACATTTAATGTAATGATTTTTAACGCACTCTTAGCTGTGCAATGGACTTAGCAGATGAGCTATTTGCTCATGGTGTTGCATGATTTTTGCCCCGCATATCGTCTACTTTTTTGGCCAGTTTTGTGATCAATTTGAAGTTTTTCGGTGTTGAAATTAACGTTATTGTTGTCGTTATTATTATTATACGTATTTCTTTTAATTTCCGCCAATGTTCCATTCTGTATCGTAACGGGAGTCGAATTGAACAAACGAGGGGTGTTTGCTTTGGTTTTTCGATTCATTGTAGCTTTTAAACTAACATCTTTTGGTAAACCGTACAGCCACGGTATGAGGCTGGATGGTCTTGCGATTTGCAGTTTATGCAGAATATTACGGTGCTTGGGTTCAAATTTTATAATGTATAGAAGCAACGGTTATTTCTGCTTCGTGGACCTCATTGTTTGCAGTTGGTTAATATGTTTGACCATCATCGTGCTTTTTACTTCGGTTTCAGCTTTTATTTCGATGATGTCCTCAGATTTGTTGTGGCCTTTTGGCACTAAGGTCTTTAATTTATCTCCTTTGGAGATATATGAAAAGTATTTTGGATGAACTTCGATGAGGACGTCTTTACTTTATAATAATCTTCAAGGTTGCATAGTAGTATGTTGGCACCGATTATTATCGACCCGTTTGGTCGCCAAATCGTCGATTTTAAGTCCTTTAACTAGGTTAATGGAGTTCTGGGCCTGCATACGAATATAAATAGGTGGAGGTTTCGCTTGTTTCCGGAGTAGTGTGTTGATGGATAGACTGTCTTATATAGGTAAGCACGGTTACAAAATAATTTTGGAAAAAAACATTGAATTATAAAAAATATCGTTTTTTTTATCGTATTGAAATATTAAAGAAACAGGACCAATTTGACAAGTTACTGCAAAAGTGTTATGAAGGCTTCGGCCCAGATCAGAGTGCTTATTTGTCTTACTGGTCTGTCCATTTGATTTCTATAGAATGTTGATTAATTACTTTTTAACAAAGATTCACAATACCTAAGAAAACAACCAGTTTTCTACTTGAAAATCCGATTTAACCTTCAAATGACCTCAAAAAGCCTAAATCATTATTTAACTTTATATTTAGTTGACTAAAGTTAAATAAGTCACCCAGTATATTTCGAGTATATTGTATATGTTTACTTTGGGTGGTTAACTATATATTATCGAAATTCACATACAATCGATTCCATTCTATATGTCATGTACATACATATACATATATGGATATAAATTTCAATGTCAACAATATATTTTGAAGCACATCAGCCAGATGGTGTCAAATCGATAAATAATAATTGTTTTTTGATTTATTTAAAAAATAAAATTCCAAAATATAATTTATGTTTAGATTAAATTGGCATGGTGGTGTGTAATCTTTAAGACAATAATAATAATTATATAGGGAAAACACATGCGACCGTCATAGGTTTTTTTTTCTCGGTAGATAAACGCATTATGATTACGAACCATATTAGATGGGGAGATTATTACTAAGTGAGTTTTAATGACTTAAATTACGTTACACTGTTCTTATAGGGTGTGCGATAATAGCATTACTTGGTTAAATTTCAAATGTTTTTACGATGCTAAAGGAAAATTTATGATAACGATGAATTCAGTGGAATCCGGCGAAATTAATTAATTATATTAATTGTATAGGTTTGTGGGTAGACCATTAAATTTTATAAAGTTTTAACTTTATTAATTCCATTAAACATGTATATTATGTGGAATTTTGTATAATTATTTATTCGCAATATGCATTCATGACTGTGATCACTAATAATAATAATAAGTTGGTTTTTACAAGACGAGTTTTATCGTTTAGGATCGGTTAGCGGAACGTAATCTAGCCAGCGTACTTGCTATCCTTTTATTTTATGAACGATACAATTATCATCTACACGGCCAATGTGAATTCCTCTTATATGGTGGGTCCTCTATGCACATCTCCAACGTCTGTATTTGACACTTGTTGAACATTGAGTAAATCAGAGAAATGATCCTGTCAAGTCTCGAGTACTGCATCGATGTTAACAATGAGGTTTCCATTCTGGATCCGAACGGATAAATATATAGGTCTGAAGGTATGGTGTACTCTAGGCTCACTGATAACTTGTTGTTGTTTTAATACTTCAGCCTTCCACCATTAACGGTCCTCTATGCACATCTCCAACGTCTGTATTTGACACTTGTTGAACATTGAGTAAATCAGAGAAATGATTCTGTCAAGTCTCGAGTACTGCATCGATGTTAACAATGAGGTTTCCATCCTGGATCCGAACGGATAAATATATAGGTCTGAAGGTATGGTGTACTCTAGGCTCACTGATAACTTGTTGTTGTTTTAATACTTCAGCCTTCCACCATCAACGCTTTTTCTGTCTTCAAATTCGCTTGGCGGTTCTTCTATCAAGATCTGCTTTCTGCTTCCGTGCTATTGTAAAACGTATCAGCCCTTTTTTATAAGCTGTAATCTGTTATTCGACAGCAAGTCAACATTCCTCATCAAACAAATCATGTTTGGGTTTAATTTTTACCATTCCTAGAGTCGACTGTGCAGCATTGACATCCGATTGATTTTCAATACGATTGATTTCCATAATGCTACTGCTAACAAGATTTTGATATTATGCTTTCTCATCTTCGCTTATCAAACCTTCATAATCATGTACGAAAACTGTCATCTTATAGCTTTGCTGTGACCAATTGATAATCACTGCCTACAAATTTGGCAGGCATTTCGTCCACTCCTTCGGTTTTGTTAAATGTAACACGGGTGTACAGTTGATGCCCGTCATTCCGGGAGTTCCTGGTTCGTCTTTGGCCATATATTCTAATTAATGAATGAATCAATAAATCAATCAAATTAAATTTTAATTCTGAGGGAAGGGAAATAAAAGCGCGTCTTTTTTAATATAAAGCGACTTTGAAAACATTTATCGAGTTTCTTCCACCTCGAATCCGATCAAGCCAGATTGTTGATTCGATACGGGTGAGCAATTGTTTTTTTACGAGAAGAACAATTAAATCGCAATATTTTATACTAATCCAATAGATTTTCTATTTTTACCTAAACACCGTAAAATTGCCCCTAAATATTACTGGTCATATTTTGTTTTCTATGCTTATCATATAACTAATGGCAATATAATTAGTTGATACATTTTCAAGAAAATTGTCATAATTTTGTTTTCTATGTTTATTTATATCTTAAATATAATTCAACCTTTTAAAGTATCACCCGAGTCCCAAAAATATTTTAGACATTTTCACAACAAATACTGCAAAATTTCGAACCTTTTCTTTCAAAACATTTATTTAAATTCTTAAATCGGATTAAAAACTTTTATTTTAGCGTACTCGTATTTATTGTGCTAAATTTATATTTCTTTACTGTCCTGTTACCTTTTTAGACCATCTCGTATATATTCATCGTACATAAATTGATAAAAATTATTTAATTTCCATTCCATATTGTAAAAAAAAAAAGCTCTAAATTAAATTATAAAACATAAAAGTTAGTAAATAGTAATTTTTACTCTAAAAATATATTACAATTTTATAGCAGCATCCTAACCATATTACATTTTTTTTTTTAATTTTAAATTTCTAAATAAAAATAATTTTAAATTTATTTCAAAAACACAAAAATATAAATAAACTTTGTGAGTAAATAAAAATTTTCTCATTTTCCATTTATTTTTCTATGCGTAGTACTGTACGTACCACAATCTACACATAAACATATTTAGAGTAGAAAAGCTTCGCCTACTTATGTACAAACTTTTAATTTAAATCAATTAATGTTTGTTCATTATAATTTTTTTTTATAAACTTTTTCATTCATTCCTTGTTTGTCAACACATTCAGACCCAGGTTTCATTTATTTATTCGCCCTCTCGTATTGCCGGACGATGCAAATAGAAAATATGAAACAGAAAAGTTTTTTTATAAGTTTTTAATATTTTCTTTTGTTTTACGACAACAGAATCGATGAAAAAGCTTTGAATTATTATTTCCGAGTCACAACTCACACTCCCGTACTAGAGCGAAAAATGTTTGTGGAATTAGAAAGGGAATTGTTAATTCAAAAAAAAATGTAATACTTTTATATATATATATATATATATATATATATATATATATATATATATATATATATATATATATATATATAAAATATGTACTCTTAAATTATATTTAAAACAAAAGAAAATGAATGAAGGAAAATAAAAGAAAATCGCATTGTAAAATAGTTTTAAGCAATTAGAAAGTTTTAATTTGAGTTTGTATGTTGCAAATGGGATTAATTCATGAATAGGATGATGAATTTTACTATTCAGTTAAGGGTTGAATGAAATTCTAATGTCCTACAAAAAAGGAAATGGCACAAGAAAAGAAAATAATAATAAATGGTTTTTATCGGTTATTGTTTATCAAGAATACAGTTTCGATCCCTACTCAGAGGCCGCTGTACAATTCGTTTTGGATCTTCTCGCAAGAAGACCAGCGTTCTCTCTGACTTTTTATATTAGGAAATTGACACGTTTATTGAGATGAAGCCATAGGCTAGTCCCATTAGTTCCCTTCACTAATATAGTTATATAGGTATTTTATATTTTAATTAGATTAAATTATCATTGAGGTTGATTGGCCTCTTTATCTTCAAGCGCCTCACTGCGTCTGAGGTGTTCAGCTTCTCATACTTCTTTGCGCGTTTCTTAATGTCTTCATTAACCGTCTCTATCTTCAGATCCCTATGCAGGTTCATTATGTAGCACTTTGTTTTTAATTTGGTTTCATTAAGCCAGATACGCCACATTTTTATCAATTCACTTATTTTATCAGAGGCTTTTTGTAAATTAGCTGTAGATTCTGCGATGTTGTCACCAACAGCCAGTATCGTCTGCAAAATTTGCGATAGTAGTTTTATCCATGTGATTTGAGTTTCTTGTATAGAGGAGAATGAGTATCGGTCCCGAGACTTTATCTTGTGGAATGCCTGCTGAGATTTTCTTTAGCTCAGAGTATTCCTCTTTATATTTCACTCGAAAATATCGATGCTCAATATAGGACTTTAAGGTCATATAAAATTGTTTTTGTAAATCTCTGAAGTTTAAATGTCCTGTGCTGCCATACTTTATCGAATGCCTGCGCTACATATAGAAAGACACCGGAGCAAATCTTCTTCTATTCTTATTTAAACTTCAGAGTCACATTGCATACATTTTTTTCAGTCGTTTGTCTGCATAAAAGGTGGAAGGTTTCTCCCAAGTGTACAGCAAATATAACAACTTTTTCTTTTTACTTCTACCCCATATATCATCGTTGTTTGTATTCAAGGAGTTTGCATTTTTGGTCGTTTTATCCTCTTTGCTGCCTTGCGAATATTCCGTATCATTTGTTGCAGTTATAGAGTTCTAAGAAATTTCCATACTGTTCCGTTTTTTATTCTTTTAACGAGCACCTGAAGTTTGTTACACAATGCGTTTAGAATAGTTTTGTCTTCTGAGGCAAAATTTAGATGCTATTTTTATGTGATTTTCTATTTTCCTGCACTATGTTGAGTACATATTTTGAATGATTTCGTAGTTATCAAACGTCATTATAAAGAGGGGAAGTTTTTTGCTGTCTATTTTAATAATTTTCACACAATCCAGAATTGTGAATCATCTATTTTGAAGATCGTCAGTTATGTATTTACTTGGAAAGGATGGGTGTAGCCCTTTAGTCATAATTTTAGTCATAATAAGGTTCACTTTAGTTCTTTTATGGTTGAAAGGAACTCGGTGAGTGCCGACATCGTTTTGGTTAAGGCCATATATCATGTGTATGAGTCATTTCTCGAATGTAATCAACTATCTCTCAACCTCAACCGTTGGGATTCACCTCTCATACCGTATTTAGATTTAAGGAATAAACTTAGTGTACAGAAAGCATGATTTTCATAGGATAGACGAGTTTTTAAATACCCTTCCACACAACTATCATGAGTGGTATAGGATACCGAGGTCTCAAAATCGATTGTTGATGACTCTCGAACTTTCTTATGGTCTTAAAAGCTTCAATGGTAAATTTAAGGTGGTGGGTAGTGTCGTGTATGCAATAACTTATATTAAGTTGCGGCATAAAATTACAAAAAATTCCACTGCTAGATGTCTTATTTCCTGCCTCTGTATATACCTCTCCTTTTAAAACCCTAGTTATTATCCTCAATTGGAAAACGGCTGATTTTGGGGTTGGTCTTTTACACAATCCTCTATTATTGCTTTTTGTGGTAAGATATTATTTGCAGAACCTTCCAACATGTCAAATGGTTAATATTTTCGTTTAAAATGCTGGGTTCTGGCCTTTGTTCTCGTAAATAACCGGGTGTTAATGTTGTTAAATTATTAGGATCAGATGTCACTGGATTAGATACTGTTCCTCAATTATCTTATGCAAATGATGTTTGATGGATTTAATTGCTGATTCCCAAGTTCGTCCTCCTATTTGTGGAGCTCTTAGTTGTATATAATACCATTGTGTACCATATTTTGCAAGACTTCTGTTCATTTTCCCGATAGTTGTTTTACGGCAAGCGTGCGAGCTCATTCAAGCGTTTGAATGCAGCTATGAAGATTCTTTATGACAAATCGCTTACTATATGAAAAAGTTTTACCGTGAATACTGAGGTTGAAAAGGTTCAGCATAATCTACACGTGTACCCGTAAATGGTCGTGTTGGAGTTACTCTACCCATTTGAAGATCTTCCATAATTAGCCATTCATTTAATTATCCAGTACCTTTACCGAATAAAAGCTATTGTATCTTTCTTCCATGTAAGGTCATCTTAGGTGCATAGTCTATTAAGAGTCATGTTAAGTGACTAATAAGGCAGCATTATTGAATGTTGCGAATTGAAAGCAATCTTTGCCGTAGACAGCCTTTCGAATGTTAATTTTTGCTTTTACGATAATAGAGGCTATCCATCCCATTGGATCAAACAAAAAGGTACAATTTCCCAAAATCTTTTTAATTGATTTTCTAGATCGACATAAGATACCATTGAATGTATTCTGCGATTCTGGGTGATGTAGCTCTTGTACTTTCCAAAAACAATCCATTCTAGTTTGGTATTCTGTGCTGTAGGTTGAGCAGAGCCACCGTTTATAATATTGTTCAATATGATTTTGAGGTAATAATCGGGTCCAAGTAAAATCGTCTATTGAACTAGGTTTATTATAGTTAGGATCTCCATAGTCAAGATTGTTGAGATCTTGTCAATCCCCAGTTTACACCTACTGGTCTGTTAGTTTTGACATTTTTTGGAGTACCAGTGAATCAAGACGCGTAGTTCAAATTTAGAAGCTAAAAGCTGTTGCTAGCAAGACATTTGCTTTCTGGCTATCTTTGCCTCGAGGTTAATTTTTTTTAGGCTGAATTGAGAACTGGAAAATGCATAAAAATGTGAAACTTTTTAATAGGGATTTAAAATAAAGATAACAAATAAGTATTTCGAAATATACGATAACTCGAAGAAGGATTCGAATTCCGGCAGTGGTGTAAAGTATAAAGGACGAAGAGTCTTTTTACATCATTGATCTCATTACATCCAACATTTTTTTCCATTATTTCATCATTTTAAACTTTTACACCGTAGTGTAGTGATTACAAAAAAATTCTTTTTAACACGAAAATTCTTAAATTCTTGTCAATAAAATAATTGGAAAATACGCCTAGAGAATTTGAGTGGTGCTTTTATTGCTGTCTAACTGTATATAGCTATATGTTTTCATAATGGATTACATCATCATTAAAGTCTCTCAAAAAACCATTTTTAAGAAAAAAGGCATCCAATAAAGTATTTCTACAAATTTTCATAGTATAAAGGAGTATCCATCTAACAATTTAATGTTGAAAATCCACCCATCCTTTGTACACCCATCATAAAATTAGTTCCCAGTATACTCAATTCTAGATACAATTTTTTTTAATGTACTTGGCAATTATTTTAACGGTCGCTTTATTTTTTGTTGCTAAATTACTTTGATATTTTCTTTGCTGAACTGCAATGTGTTGTTCACTGCTACTAAAATTAATCATATATACATATAAACACAATCATACACTGTAAAAAAAAAATTAAAGCAGTAAAATAGCTAAACTGAGAAATGCAAATCACAATATTGCATGCATGCAACCGCAACAAACAAAATGAACGAAAACTACAAAACGGATATCGATAAAACATTTTTTACAACAAAACTATCATAACACATACACAACTATATATATATATAAATAAATCCATGGGCGGATAAAGGAAAAATTAAAAATTTGCTTTGTTGTATAATTTCAGGAAATACTGGACAATCGGTAACAGGATGTACAGGAAGTGAAATTGATAAGCAGGTTGGTTTATGGGAGCGCCGTGTCAAAGGACTAAGGCGTATGCTGCTAGGTTGGGACCAAGCACGACCACCAGACCCGCCAAATTTGGTCACTGTCGATGTGACGGGCATGAATAATGTAACGATGAGGATACACGAACCAAATGATGGACCAATCGCCACCAAGTTTAAAGGTAAGAAATACTATTTGATTTTTATAAAGAAATTGATATGAGATCAACCACAAACATCTTTAAATTTAATCTCGGGTTATTTTTTTTTTACTATATATTTTTTGCATCTTAATATAAAGTTGAGAATCAAGTGAAGTGGGTGGGTTAAATGGTAAAACGAAACGAAATAAACAAACAAAAAATGATTTGAATCGCCAACCCCTATATATAAAACGTTGAAAAAGAGATAGGAATTTTCACAATGCGGTATTATTATTTTGATATAACCCAAATGGTATATTTTCATAAAAACTCATCGTCAAAAAAACATAGTTTTTTTTTTGCTGTGTGGTAAGATAGGAGTGAAAAGGTCTGGCATATTTAAAAATGTTTATGGTGCGAAAAGTGAAAAATGACTTTAAAGCTATGTGTTATATACTCATTGCAAACAATTCAATGGCACGACCGTTGGTCTGGTGAATTTTGAGGTTTATATAATGAAGTTAAATATTTTTATAACCCTTTCGCTAAGATTTATTATGTCAAAAATTAATGGATCTGTCGTATATATATATACAAATACAATCAAAAGTTGGTTTTTCGTTTTAATCTTGGAAGATTTCGTGTGTTTTCTTGTTGGTTTTGAAAATATTCAATTTCTTTTCAAATAGCAGTACAAATTGAGTTCAACTATATATATATATATATATATATATATATATATATATATATATATATATATATATATATATATATATATATATATCTATTCAGATATCTTTAAATGCTAGTTTCAGGGTTGACATCCTTCTTTAGTTTCTTCGATAAAGTCATTGATTTGTAAAACATTTTATCCGAAAGAATTACTCAGTCTTGGTCAAAAGATGCTGTGGCTATAATCATTTTTTAAACCCATATTCAATTATGTTTGTGGTTCTGTGAACTTGTTCTACAGAGGAATTAGTTTTTTTAATTCTAAATTGTTACAGAAAATTGTTTCTTCTTCTATTATCTAAAGAAATTGGTCTGCAAGATTTTGTGGCACCTTCTTACTAGTTACCAAGGTATACAAAGGATTTGTTTTGCACTTTCTATGGATTTGTCTGCTCGGCCGCTAAATGTACCTTGCTTTGATTATTTTATTGAGCTATCAAACGTCTATTGTAAAGTGAATCCAATTGTCGTGCTTAACCCACATATTTACTTTTTCGTATCGTGGAATAACTTCGAATGATTCCGCACCAAACTTTAACAAGGATGTAGATTATTTAACTTGACGTTAGGGTCTACCAAATTATAAATAATTAAAATCCTGTTTTTGTCACTGTGGAACAAATTATCAGATTTAGATCATTATATGTTTGAATCGCTAATTTTAATTTTAGTCGTTTGCTTGTAGTTTGGTAAAATGGAATTTAATTGGTAAGACAACATGCATTACTTCATTTTTTTATAACGCTACTGCTTCTTTATCAATGCTCAACATTTATTTTTGATCGATTTAATCCTCTTGCAAGTTATTTTAATTCAGCCGATTCCTAAAATAGATGATACGTTTAGTTTCAATTGGAGCCACGTTTTTGTTGGTCACCGTTTATCTAGAGATATTTTTAATACCAGTGGCTTTTATCAGCAAAACTGCTACTCATTTAAGTTCGAAGCATATAGGATCATCTTAGATACACCTGAAGACTGCCCATCTTATTGAAACCACGTGTCCTCTAGGCCTTTTTGATCTGATTCGGCCACAATAAATATATGAATTCGGGAACAAGAAATTATGATGAATAAAGCCCATATAAACTGTCAATTGAAAATTGTCCAACTTAATTCGATCTCAAGAAGATCGATAAACTATGTATAGGCATGCAGAAACACTATATAGCTAAAGAAAGAGTAGTCGGCTTGGAGGTTGTGATAACTCGAAGACTGCCATAGGCGTCTTTAATAATATAAGAGTCTTACAATTCTGCGATTCTGTAATTTGTATATCTACTTTCAATTCTCTGATGAACCAGTGCGGATTGCATCTATAGGCTTGGTAAAATGATGAAGGGTCTCAAAAACCTTTCTATTATCATAACTAGGGCTTTGAATATTAACTCAAAACTATGGCATAATAAGGACACAAACGAACGAAAAATCCTCGTTTAAGAGTTTGTTGCAAGCATAAACCGCTTTATTATAAACAAAAAAGGTCAGCCAAGTACCTATTGCCACAACGGTGAATCAACTATTGATATCACACTTGTAAAAAGTCGTTGAGTTACCAATTAGGAAGTAAAAGAACAGTTATAGTCCTATAGCTTTAACATCTCTTAGCGCACATGATACCATTGAACCCTTAAGCAAGGTTTCCTCAAATGCACTCAAACGTGCAAATTGGGAAAAGTTTGATAACTTGATGGAAATAACTTGGCAAGGATGTTCCGAAAATATAACATGCACAACCAATGAGGATGTAGATGCATAATAGAAAACAAAATCATGAGCTCAATAGTTGGTGTCTGTGACGAAAGCATACCATAGAATCGTGAGCTTAAATTGAAATTACTTTGGTGAAACCTAGTCATAAAAAGAGCACCAGCTGCAAAGACTGCTAAATAAATGTAGTTATGTAACGTGCTGTAATAAATGCACGAGTGATGTGAACAAGATCAGCCAGCTTAGTCTTATTTATTACAGAGTAATGCAGAACCATTGGGGCTTCCTTTAAAAATTTAGTGCAGCAAGGCATAAAAGAAAATGTTTGTTGAGTGCTCTGCTTCCTGATTACACTGTGACAAATGACATAAGGAGTGTATACATTTTGTAACACCAACTATTTGGGACGTAGAAGAACTCAGCATTGATGAAACCACGGATGCAATAATGTCATTAAAAGCTGGTAACGCACCCAGCCACGATATTATTGAGGTCAAAGTGGCTTTATGTCCTGGTATGACGTGCTTCGTAAACGAGTGTCTAAATAGAGACATGTTTCCGAAAGCGTGGAAAAATGGCAAAGAAATTATGACGTCAAGCTACTATCAGTCAAAGGTTGATCTATGTGTTTGAAAGGAGTGGAAAGTATAATGACAAACAGTTCGGATTCAGAGAAAATCGGTCCACTGAGGATGCTATGATGAAAATGATCAACATATAGTCAAACTGTCTCACTCAAATAGTCTGAGTAGAAATACATTCTTAGAATATTCTTTGATGTTTCTACAGCTTTGTTTTTTTCAATCTGTGGTAGCCTAGTATTATGTTTGGAGTGAAAAAAATTAACTGTCCAGTAAATCTTTACTCAATCATATAAATAACTATTTCTCTGAAAGATTCGCAACTATTATCACTAATTATGGCACACTTCAAAAGAGTGTGGCCAAATAGTTCCCCAAGGGTTTGTCCTATGGGCATATCGTCTTTAATAGTAGTATAAATGTCAATGTCCGAGAAGCATTCGCGGACGACAAAGAAGTAGCTCAGAGAAATAAAATGACTATTTGGTGTTGCAGCTATAAGATAGAGCTTTCATCTGCCAAATTTGTGTTGCGCCAACTTAAAGTTAGCTTGATATCAGAAGACCACTTTTGATATATGTGAATAGACCACTTTTGGTATCTGTGAATATAAGGCTTGAGAATAAAGAGTACCATTAACTTAGATCTTAATGGGCATAGCAAAATAGCATCCTACTTAGAAAGGTCCATTTAAGCGAAATGAAGAGCTGTGAGTATGACCATGATAATAAAACCATTGTCCACTTGCTTTACAGCTGCAATCTAGTCGAATACGAAAGAAACCAACTAATTATGAAACTGAGTGCATAGTTTCCAGCCAACAGACTTTAATGATGCCCAGAAATATCATGTCTTTTAAATCGTCAAATGATAACAGCAGCAAACATATAACTGGAGCACTCCAATTGTCAACGATAGTTGTTTCTTTTGTATTGAAAATCGATTTATTCCTTTTGGTCGACCTAGAAAATACAAGCAGTAAAATGTCTAAGTTTTATAAAATAATTCAACCTGACATATCGAACGGGTCATTCATCACATTCCACTAAAATCCATATTATGTTTTCACTCAGTGACACAAACTACAGCATAATTCTTTGCAAATCGAAATAAAAAATGGTTGTTTGATGATAAGCTGCTGACAATTTTAATCCTAACATACTACCAAGAGCATCACATAAAGATATAATATCTTATAAACTCGAAACATGTGCACTTCATTCTCAATTACTTGTATGTTTAAAAATGTCGATGTGTTAAACTGCATAAAGGGCATATTGATAGATTCTACAATATATGTATAAAACTAGAATACGAATAAGCGTACGGTAATGTTCTAGTCGAATATCATAATCAATACATATCACCATAATCGTTAAACTAAACCTATATATGAAGATATAATCATCATAACTCAATATACCACACATGCATGCATATATATATAATGGATGTGGATCACATTTTCCTATTTTTTTGATAAACACATAAACCAACCACAATTTTATGTTCTAGGCTATAAATAATAAATAGACAATAGTCACGCGATCTTAAATGGAATTTCAAGTAAAATTATTACTTATATTTAATATATGTTTGTCGGAACAAAATAACGGAAATTTTTTTTTAAAAGTTTCCACATAAACTACTTTGCATATGAACAATTGTATATCATTTTCCGTCAATTCTGGAACATTTTATGATGATTGAATAATTTTTCACGCTATTCGTAATTTAATCGAATACATTAATCCAAAATTTCAATATATAATATGTGAATTTTATTCAATATTTGTATTTACTTTGATTGGAACTATTTATTTGTTATTGTTATATATGTGGGTGGGAAAACCTCCCATTTATATGTATATATTGGAAAATATCATTTTCATGACTTTATATTTGGTTATTAGACTATATAAAACGCTTTAAATATCGAAAATTTTATTAATGCGGCTAAATCATGATATAATACTATATATGTATATATATTGATTTATGTAATATTTGGTGGTTTGATGGCATAAACTACTAGATATACCCTCATCAATTTTGACACTATTAAATTTGTGTGTATGTTTTTGCCATCTTGTATCATTTTTTATTCTTGAGGCGAAGTTAAGCGCTTTACAGTTGTTGTACTTAAATTGGGTCATGTTCATCGATATCCCCGAACATAATTATAAGATATATATTTACATTTCTTTTGCATCTGGTATCAGCTGATATAATACGTTTTTCCCATTTTTTACCAGATATTTTTATTCAAATGGCTGCTCATCAGGTCTATCCAGTAAACTAAATACTCGAGTAAAGTTATCTGAAAATTTTTTTTCTGTATTTTTTCTTAATTAATAAATATCCATAATAAAACATTTTTTTTGCGTACGTGCAACCTAAGGTATCATCATCATAATCGGACCACTTTTCCATGTTTTATTGACTTTTTCTCGATTTTTGTAAATTTGTAAAGGCTAACACCCCTTTGCTAATGTTTTTGCATACAAACTCTTTGTGTAAATGTATAAATATTTTACAGCAGTATTTATACTGATGACTAGAGCTTTTGATTAAGGTATCATTCATCACAATCAGGCCACTTTTACATATTTTATTGACTTTTTCTCAGTTTTTGCAAATTTGTAAAGGTTAACCCTCTATATAGGGTTGTTTATATGTTTTTAATGTCATCCTTCTACCTTGAATATTTGTTTAATGCTCCTTTTCATGTCTTTTAGTTTCGGCATTGAACCTTAAGATTTCAGACCATCACCTTGATAGTTTCACCTGGTTTTCCCAATCTGCCATTTAGTCGTACTAAAAAGCTCAATATGAAAACGTTATTGCATATTGTTAAGATGAGGACTGGAATTATGTCTCAAACCTTGGCGATCCATCTCTTGCACTTGACCAATTTCTTAGCAATATCCCGGATATACTTTTAGTATGGTAAAAAACAAACGTTTAGGACCTTGAATTTCTATTGATCTTGCCAGACGAATTAACTAAAGAAAAAGAAATGCATTAGTATTCTTATCATTAATCTTAGTAATTTAAAAACTCGAATCTAATAAATCTAAGTCAACATTAATTAAAAATGTTCTTACTGACAACATTGAATATCTAGCAATTAGTGGTGCCGATATTGATTTTGTAATGACACCTGTGTCTACAAATGAAATAATTGATATCATTAATTCGCTCGAACCAAAATATTCAATCTATAATGATGGCATTAGTAATCATAATCTGCAGGCAACTTCTGTAGACATGACACCTCTGTTGTTGCGCACATTTTTAATTTATTTTTCGTGCAAGGATTTGTTCCAGATAGAATGTAAACCGCAGAAAGTTTAATTTTTAACATGATATTAAACAGTATTGGGGACAGTGCCAACACCAGATCTATTTATGTAACTGTAATTTATATTACAATAATTTTACATAAACGATCATATTATTGAGCTATTCTAGTACAGCTTTTCTGCGAAACACTTGAACATAAAACGGCCATTTTAAGGTCAAAAGTAGTCTCATACAATGTATCATCTCCGTATACAAAATTACCTTTCTAGATCGCCAAATCACTCGTGTTTTTGATGTCCAAATTTTAATGTTGATCATTAAATATAGACAGTTTAAAAACATTTAAAAATAGCATTCATTTTTTGATTTAAAAATAGCTACTTTCGATCATAATATTCCGCGAAATTTAAATACTACTAACTTGCCTGAAGGGAGGTTTAAACTTCGAAAGATCCAATATCACCTGATATTAGGCAGAGAGGTTGTCAATTTAATATTCCTTCAATCTGACATAATAATGTGCCCACCTTTCAATAATCCCTTTAGGAATTGAAGCTTGTGAACCTTCATAGTTTTAGAGTTTCAGGTCAATGGATGGGTTGAACAAATCACGGAACAAAGCAAATTCTGAATACTCTCCTGAGAAAAACGGCACATTCACATGTTATAATCTTTGGTTATTCAGTAGTTGGTGAAAGCTGGTATCAAGGTTGGCTTGCTACTGCTTAAAAGATTTTGATTTTGTGTTTTATGGTTTTATTATCTTCGTATATATAGTAAACCTTTACAGTTGAGCTCAACTGTAAAGGTTTCGTTTACCTGTGATCCCTGATTTTTAGAAATCTGCCAGCGTAGCTCGGCAGTGGCCATTGATGATCACTAATAGCTATGAATTTGGCAGCTGACTGATAAAATCTCACATCTTGGATGCCCAAAACCTTTCCTTAGAAATTAGAGCATGCAGTCAATTTAATTTTAGGACGTCTTGCGTTAGTCTGTTCATATTTTCAAAGGCCTAAATTTTCACATCCAACACCAAGATTGCTCAAATCATCTTCAATGTAAAGCAATGCATAGGACTTCATTTGGAAACAATAGATCCAGAAATTTGCCACGGTTATTTCTTATTCGATTTAGTTTATTCGCTAAAATGTTTGCGTGGTAATCCAAAATAGTCATTGCCCTTCAGATGAAAGCAATTTAAAAAGCCCATCGACCGCACCAACCTATATGCCTCACTACTGATATTACCTCTGAGTCGTGTTGATGAGCGTTTTATTAGCTCCGTAGGGAACATTAATTTCGACATGAATAAAAGGAGTTTTGGCCATTATAATCCGAACTTGAATTAGATAAATGCTAGATTGACGAGCGATCAGTTTGCTGGAAATCTTAAAACTTGTTGAGTTGATAGATAACTGCGTTGGTATAATAATGCAGACGGATGACCAACTGAAATTCAGTCACACTTTTGTCCTATGCGGATAATTTACGACCAATCGAACCCAAATTTAATGGAGCTACAAATGGGAATTAAAATCATACTTGAGGATTCCCAATTTTATTCTAAGCCTCATTTAGGATAAACCGTGTCTCGATTAATATAGTATACTACTTGCTATTTTCATTTTCCTGTAAACGTATATACTGCTGCAAGGTAAATTTATGAGGTCAAAGGCTCGCTTTATAGTATTGTAGATCAGAGCATGGTTGCAACTCACAATTTTCCACGGTTTCAGTTAAAAAATCAAAGGGATCATACGATTTTAAATTGCAAAAAAATTGACGTTGAATAACGTCGAATAGGCAGCACCGAATGGTCGGCTCATGTATCTTTGAAAAATGTTAGGTTGTTTAGTTTGTCATATAAGTAAAGCCGTTGACTTTACAGTTATTTAAAATTAGATAAAAATTTATAACTTCAACTCGTTTTTCGTCAAATACACAATGCTTATAAGATTGTCTATATTACTTCCTTTAAAAGCGTTCAAGTAATTTTATTTGGGCTTACCCGAATTCCAAAGACATTTAACCTTGTTCCTTCATATAGGCATATCTCTTTTAATTCTTCTTACTGTGTCTGCAGTTGGTTCTCATTCTATACCCCAATACATTATCGTAGTTCGAATATTATTATTTTTTTTTATCGTTCCTATAGCCAATCTGCGTGCCAAAAACTCATAAAAAATAAACAAATTAACTTTGTAGTACAAACGATTGGCTAACTGATAATTTATTAATTAAGAAATTATACAAAAATGTATACTGTAAACAATTATTTGTATCGTGTTGTTGATACCTTTCATAATATAGTTGAGGAAGTTAATTTTTAACAAATAGCATAGTTGATGAAATGTCTAAATTAATAACTAATTTCCCTTAAAAATTTGACGCAACATAAGTAAAAGTTATTCAACCCTAAACTCATATTGGAACACACACAATTTGTAGTCTTTCCAAAACATGAACAAATTAGAAAACCCCTCTGGAGTATTTCGTATGTACAAGTGTGTATACCCTGTGTGTGCAATAGAAATCCACTTATAATTTAATTTTAATTAAATTTACCCATCTAATTGCGATACGATGATAAAAGAATATTATAATATATTATAATGTATATTATGTATGTATCCCACCAACGAAAATTCTTCGGTCACCCCCAACACTTCTTTTAATGCCACCATACGGTACATATACGAAAGGTACATGGAAATTTTCTATTTCCATCATAAGAAAATCTCAAAGTAACAATAATATAATATAATAGTGGGGATACACGTTAATGTACGCTATACATCCATATGACATATATATAAGATGAAAACAGCATAAGCAACATATTTCTACTATATATAGGTATATCGAATCCTAAGAAACCATTTTCTCATCTTTCGTATACGTACTTACATATTATTGTTACAGTAGCAGTATTTATTTTTTATGCTGGTATGTATAAATTTTTATTTACCTTAACCAATTCTACCTCATTTTCTCAAGTTTTTCCCTTTATTATAATAATAAATACGAAAATAATGCTATATTAGAAAAAAAAAAACGTTCCCAACTGGAGCGCGAACACATGGTGAGAAGAAACCTTAACCGAAATTGGGTACAGTAATTTATAAAATTAAAAATTGGGTTACATGTTAAAAGGTCGTTCGTTATTTCTTTAATTAAAACGTATCAATCTTATTATGTTTTCTAGTGCAATGGTCATCCCGTGCCGATTTCAGTAATATCGTGGGAGAACGCGAAATTGCCGAATGGACGAGTCAACATGCTGTGATGGGTGCTACATGTCGTATTAGTGAGCTAACACAAGGACGACGGTATTTTTTTCGGGCCAATTGTGGTAATGTTAAGGGATGGGGAAAATATCGTAATTCCGTGCCGACAAGTGTTACGCCGTCTAGTTGGCGTGACGTTGAAAATCGTGAACCACGTTTCTTAGGACGACAACGAATACTAGACGATTTATTTACGGCTGTACGTCTTGCCCGGCCCGATGATGCATCGGATATACCGCTCGAAACGCCAGCAATTCAGCGACGGAATCCTAAAAAGAAGACGACAATAAAACAATTATTTTCGGCTGCATCGAAATTTCAAAAAAATCTAAGACGGTAAGTGCCTAACCTAAAATAGTTTTAAGATTATATTTTATTTTTTAAAGAGTGAATTCTCAATATTTATTGTAAGCTGTAATTGCAATTATGGCTCCACTGACGATTCTTCTCGCCAAACCGATAGTTTATGGGTTTGATTTATACCACCCGTGATTTGTAGCAGGTATCAGCGATTGACACCTGATACTTATCACGCAACCACATCATCAGATCAGTGATTGATTACCACAATGTTATTGATAAAAAGAGATTTGGGGCTCTATTAATTTGGAGCTACGTAATGGTCATTCCGAAGTTTCTTGTTTACGACATATCGATTCCATAGATTTCCATAAATTTAAGAACTAGTTTTCTGGATACGCTCGTTGTCTTGTGGTACAAGACCCACTTGATAAAAACTTCGGATAATACTCCTCGGGTTATAGGTCAAAACTAAAGATGTTTAATGGCAAACATTAAACCTAGCGTTGCGGTTGCATTTAGCGTATTATATCATAGTCTACACAATACGTTTGAAACAACTTGCATGTATAAGTCGTTTCTCGGTCGCTCATAATTCTTGTGGGTACACCAAAATGTACCGTCCAACCATTTATTAGATGTATAATTGGTACAACGGATGTATTTTTGACTGTGTTAATGAATATACTTAGTAAATGCATCTGCTGAAATGGAAATAGTCCAAGATGATCGATATGCACGGTATGGAATTGTACTGATATCTTATCGATTAGAATTCTATTTCCTTTTGTCCCGATAGTACTTTAGTGTATCCGCACTCGATGCATACTGCCATATATATATTTTTTAAGTAATTTCTCATTCTTGGAAACCCAAAATTCGTCTGGATTATATTTATTGTCTACTCAACTCCACAATGTCGTAATCGTCGTGATTTAGGTTATCAATTCTCCACTTGATCATTCTAGGAACGACCCATTTATGTCCTACGTCAGTTTTACGGAAAAGTTGGCCCTTATCCGCCACACATTCGGTTTGTATCTGGGGTGCTTCTACACTCTGATGTGTTCGTTTCAACGTAAAAATGATTTCCATAAGAACCTCGTCTGATCGCTGCTCTCCCAATTTTAGCGATCGCATCTTGCAATTCTTAGTATGTATTATTTTTTTTTGTTGATCAAGTTTGTAATGACGCACAATCGGTTATCATTTTAAAAGGCTTACCAATTAAATATATCCAAAAACGAGAGCTATAAGGCTTCCAAATCTTATGAATGGTACTTTTGTTCACATTGGGTGGTCTGTTTGCTAAAATAGGCTACTGATTGTCTTTTTTATACTGATCGACTTGCAATAAAATTTCACCTAATGCTTTCGGACTAGCATCGGTAAGCACTTCATATCGATTAAATGTCGCATTTGAGTTCTGTCCTTAGATTTTGACAAATTTACAACAACGCATGATTCTGTTTTTGATCTTCCGGGTCTAATTCCAGATTCTACACTTCATGTCCTAAAAATTGTACTTCGCAATGACATTTTTTCAGGTTAAGCGTCAGACCATGACATTTTACTATCTCTGCGTGATCGTCCTCCTTGAGATTATTTTATTATGTAAAAAAATCCCCATTAGTCTCGTCAACTATTATATTCATAATTTTCTGGAAAACAGTTGGAGCATTGGCCTCTAAATGACATCCTGAGAAACTTATAATGTTCATTAGATTCAGGAGTCACAATAGTGGTTATGGTATTGAATCTGGACTCATCGGTTCTTGGTACTATCCTGATGATAAATCCAAAACGGTGAAATAATTAGCCTCGGATAAACGTTGAAGTAGTTCTTCCATAATTGGTAACGGAGATTGGTAATCTACGAACATTCACGATAATCTACGATCGTTCTTTCCTCCCTTTTGTTCGTCATATCGAGCCTTCATCTTATCACTGGAAAGACGTATCTGCACCCGCACAAACTGATGTACTTTGTTCATTTATTCTTTCATGAGGCTACATTCCAAACTTCAATTCCCCTGGCAGCCGCCAATTACTACAAAAATTACCTTGGCTGGTGTAACTCCATTTTTGGTTGGAAATGGTCCTGCAACATCCATCGCGATCCTTTCGAATAGTGGCCTGTGTACCCCGACTTCTTCGAGCTTGGCCCTTTAGACACCATTTTGTTTCATTAATTTTAATTCATTTTTGTAGCTTTGCTCCGCTTGATCTACGCGCTACTTGTCCTTCCAGTCTTTTAAACTGCAGTAACCACCTCAAGGCGCCATGTTCCTTTCTTAAATGAAATTTTTGCGACCATATAGAGATATTTATAGAAATGTTTAACGCATTCCTCTATGACAAATAATTCTTTTCGAGTGATGCAATTATTTCGCTCTGGCCTTGACATGACTTTATAGTAGTACGCAATCACTCGCTCCTGCTCATCGATCTCCTGTATCTAAAACAGCTGTTAATTGCATTAGTGTCCACAATAAACGTTTTAATGTAGCATTTTCAGCTGCTTGAATATGTTTTTTACTCTTCGGTCTACCCGAACCTGTTAGTGTATCTAATATATCGTCGATCCTTGGTAAGTGATAACTATCCTTCTTTATGGTGTTGACCTTGCTATAATCGACGCTGAACCTTAGATAGCCATCTTTATTTTCTACAAGTATCACTGTCGAGCTCCAAGGACTGCCCGATTGAAGTAATATTTTCCAATCAGACTATTTAGAATGCAAAATGGACTTAGAAAGTGGCTGATCGAGATAGTGATTTAAGTCGATGTTAAATCCAATTTCAATGTTAAACTAACCGAATACGATTATTAATTGTGACGATATATGCATTGGGAATTTTCATCCGTATAATTTTTTTAAATAGTTATGTCAAGTGTCATTTAACTAACCGCGTGTCCTAACCGTTTCACATATAAAAACTATGCCACCCTGCATATACAAATGTACGATTGATGAATGAAAACTATATACGTTCATGACGATAGACATTTTCTTTTTGTTTGTCCCTAAATATTTATATTTTCCATATCATCGCACATTTGTTTTGTTTGTTTTTCCATTGTATCCAAGATGTTTAGAAACGTTCGTGTAGACAAAACAATGATGATGTTTTAACACTGGAGACAAAAACATTTGAATGAATGGAAAATATCATATTATCCCATTTTCTATGTTTATGTATAAGTGTATTTTGTGCGATACAACAATAGAGTAGAAAATGTGTCATTACATTAATTGTCAGATTATTTCAAATTTGGTATTATTGGTTTTGGGAATCATTACTCATACCAGATTGTTGCAGTAAGTAGTTATGTTTGAATTAACTAGAATTATAAAGGAATAGAGTATTAGATGAAGTGTATCATAATTCTATGGTTTATGAATTTCACATTTTCTCATACCAGTATTTCTGTATCGAAAAGTGACCCCTAAATTCTTTTCCATCAATCAAAACTCATTTAGGACTTATTACGTAACGTTGAATCAATTGCCCCACATATGTAATGCATATGGTACGAAAGTGTGAGAAAAATTACAAATGATTTTGATCAGCATATGCATAACAATGATATACTGGTAAGTCGTTTTATGTATGAATGAATTTAATTGTATTTCGATGATTTATAGATAACCAAGATCGACGAGTACATAGTCCATCAACAAGAATATATAATGATACATTGTTGTCGTGCTTAATGATGCTGTTCGATTTAATTATTTAATCTGTCTAGATAGAATAAATGAACGATTAAATTGAATCATTTAAGTCTGGTTCTCTGATACAAGGGTCGTATGATAAGTGGCACAGCAAAAGTTATAGGTAATTCCTTTTTTTTAATTTGATCATATCAACTCCGCAAAAATGATCCTTCCTCTCTGAACTTTTCATTACATGTCTATTTTTTTAGTTAGATTTGGTGTAATTTTTTCCAAGAAATCACCTTATATAACCACAAGGTGAAATATAATTATAATGCCATGTAGTTATTCTAGAAAATAATAAACGGCTTAACAATGATATTGTAATTTTGATAGATACATTGTAATATTGGTTCATTATCCACTGTAATTTGAAACAACTACCCCCACATTAAAAAAAAAATGATAATCCGAAACATCTATTACCACATTCAGATTATTATGTAACATAATCCAATTTAACCTGTATTAGATATTTGTTATAATAAACGATTATTACACACCATTGTTGTCCTGTATTAAAAATAAAGGTGCTTTATGGTTTCAATTTCGAGTTATGTCTTCATCTTGAACCCAGGCAACTAAAACCAATTAAGTTGGTTTCTAATCTACCACTGCTATAACTTTACTTAATTAATTAAGGACTAAATGTACTAATGATGTAAATATTTTTCTTAAATTATGTTTTGGCTGTTTTTATTGTTTGTAACTGCCCCTAAAATACAATTTACAAAAGTTAGTAATAAAATATGGAGGTTGTAAAGTAGGAATATCATTTCCTAAAAACGTTCAGTTTATTTCAGTTTAACACAAAACAGTCAGTTTATTTGATAGTGACATCTAGCGCTAAAAGTACCTCAATAGACTATATGATAATGACATCCAGTGGTTTTATTTTTAACATTTTTTTATTTTTTTTATTTATTACGACTAAGTTGTTTCAACTCATTTAGCAATTTATCTTTCTTATTTTAATTATCTGTTAGTTGGGCTATAACACAGTAGTTACTCCCAGTGAAAGCGGCTTCATTCTCTTTAGCCGTCTTGTATTTGCGCTGCCGACGTCGTTGACAATATGTTGAATATCTGTGTTTTGTTATGTAGATTATCGTTTCTAATAAACCAAGATGCATTGACAAAGTCTTAGCTCTGGAACATCCCAGCTCTGGAGATGCCATAGGTTTACACATGCGTAAGTGTTTGCCTATATAAAAGCATTAGATGGTGTAAGCTCACTATTTCTTCCAATGATCCAATACATTTTTCTGAATTTTGTATCCAGTTCTTGCCTTTTGTTCTTCACATGCCCTTTCCATTTAAACTTGGTGTCAAGCGTCATATCGAGCTGTAATTTGCTAGTTGTCTCTTAGATTGTACTTCCAATAGCCAAAATTGCTGTATTATCCACAAAGGTTGCAATATCTGTATCTCCAGTAATAGGTATGTCATTCGAATAAAGCAAATACAAGACTGGTCCTAGCACGCTCCCTTGTGGTACTCCTGCTTCAATTCTCTTGAGTGATGAAAACTCTCCTTCATATTTCACTCTAAAATATCTCCCTTCATTGTATGATTTTAATTTCTCATAGAACTGCTTAGGAAGGTCGCGATGTAATTTATATTCCAGTCATCAATGTTACCAGACTCGATCAAAGGCCCGGGCAACATAAAAAACTCCAGAACATAACTTTTTTCAAGCGTCTTCGCAATCACGTTAGTGACTCTGTCTACCTGCTCTATGGTGAAGTGTTTCTCTCTGAAACCAAATTGGTGAGATGGTAACAGGTGTCTTTCTTCAATCAGAGGTTTCATCCTTTTGAGGAGTAATTTTGCGAACAGTTTGGATAATGATGGTAATACAGATATAGGTCTGTAAGACGGTTTCTCATTAGGTGGTTTAATAGGCTTAGGTATCATAATAACATTTGCTATTTTCCATTGCTGAGAAACATATTTCATTCTAAATGCTGCGTTAATTATGTGTAGCAACTTCTTAAGTCAATTTACTGGCTACTTTTTAATAAGTTTTGCTGTACCCAGGAGCTTTTTTGCATTTAGGTTATGCTTGATCTCATTTTTGAGTTCTTTCATTGGAACTGGTCGTATGTCTAACTCGTCTTGTTCAGCAAAACGAGCAGCTTTATCTTTAGGGCTTTTGGCCCAAGTACCATCTGCTTTTTGATTGGTGGCATTTGCTCTTTGTGCCTTCCAGTCCTTTTGTATAGGTTTCCATAAAGAGTAATCACTTTTTTTGTGGCCAGAGAGACTTAATAAATGTTTGTCGAAGCTTGCCGATTTGGTTTCTTGCATATTAACATCTGCAGTTTTTCAGCTGATTGAAAATAGTTCTGCTCTCTGGTGCTCGATTTCTATGCCATATTTTGCGAGCTCTTCTCTGAGATTTCTTATTTCCTGTGTATATGTTTCATAGAGCAGCTCTACTTTCTCTTTCTACTTAAGTTGAGTTTAGTTTTTGATTGGGACTTGAACATCAACTAACAGTGCGAATGTTTCCCAATTGGTCTTCCCGCTTGGTGGTTTTTCTTTTTCAATTATTGTTTCACTAATCGTAAGTATGATTGGAGAATGATCCAAAGATGAACCTTCATTATTTTTAATTTGGATATAGTTTTCCGAAATACCTTTATAGCTATAAAAAAAAATCAATCACGTCTGGTATTTTCTTTGTATCCGTTGGCCAATAAGTAGGAATACCACTTGAATGAAACCCGCAGTTCATTTGATGTCAAGCTTTTAATAGTTCTCTACCTTTAGGTGATATTAGTCTTGAACCCCAATGCATATGTGTAGCATTGAAGTCTCTTCGTACGTCGTAATTTGAGCCCATTGTTATGAACATTAAGAGGTAATCATCCTTTTTAAGTTGATGCCTTGGTGGACAATATATCGCAGCAATCCGCAGCTTCTTATAATTATTTAGTTGCATGCTAAGTGATACAATTTGCATTGTCGCTATTTCGAGTTTGACATCTTCGAAGTGTTTGATGTTTTCTCTGATGAAGATAGTTGCTCTACCCCTAGCTCTGTCTGCTGAATGTATAGAATGGAAACAAGAGTAACCTTTTATTTTTGCATAAGACTTTCTAGTGAAATGGCTCTCTGGTATTAAGCATATATCAAATTTTTCAGTATTCAAAAAGATGTCTAGCTCTGGAAGATGCCGTAAAAGTCCGTAAGCATTCCAGGTTAGTATTCTTAGTTTTTTGTTCAGTTTTTGTTGTTTAGTGAGCGATCACATAAAAGAATTTTTTCGCTACAAACCTGGCTAATTTTTCTTTGATGTCCTATTTGATTTTCAAGATTAACTTGTCTTTTGTTTAGAAACTCTATATTTTCTTCTATTTTAGAGAGGCGATTGACAATAGCATTAGAGTATTTTGCATTGTTATCATAGCTTGTTGAATACCAACATTTTATCGGAAGTCCCAGGTAGTCCTTGTCTAGCTACTTGTGTGTATAAAAATCCTTCTGTCACTTTTGAACTATGGAACGTAGTGGCAGTTTTTGTCAGGATTGCCTTTTATTTCCTTGCTCTCCACTAGTTACCACTACTTACATTTGGAACCTTTAGAGTTGGTGATTTCAACATTATCGTGCTCTTAGGAAAATTTTCGCTTTATTTGGCAATAGTTGGTCCCACACAGAATCCATAGGTTATTATTTCTAACCTAGCCTGATGAGGGAAATGGCAAACCCCACACAGGATTTAGAACAAATGAGTTTTAAAATAACAGAAAAAAATCTTGAGAGTTACTACAAAATGGATGTTTTACTTTTAAATTGGAGACTTCATCTTGAATTCCCATTAATATTTTAATTTTGTAATTAAAGAGAGCTCTGTGCTTCATATAATTTTTTTTCAATGTCTCCAGTCAGGATATATAACTATATATGAGTACAGGACGGATTGACATCGTGGTTACCTTTACTTCACCGTCTTGTAAACGTTGTGTAAGCAGTCGGTGTAGTGAGCACCCAGCATTGTTACTAGATCGTTTTTAGTTATCTTTTCATACTGCAGGGATAATATTATGTAGCACCCTAATTAAAAATGTTATTTTTGTTAAATTATATAAAGGTATTTACGGTAACAACTCTCACTAAATTAACCTTAAATAAACGTCACTAATTCGAGCTAATGATCATTTTGCCGGTGACAAATTTGGTTTTCGTAGAAGCACGAATTTGAGTATGCCATTTAGATGGTTGATTTAAAGATTTAAGGAAATTCTAATGACCAGCGTTTCCAGAATTCTTATAATAATGATATGATCAACAGCCATCTGCTTAAACGAATCATTTTCATATGGCTGTAATTGAGTTCTGGTAGCAAGGTAGTTGATTGACCAAATAAAAAATTACTAGATTAAAATTACATCTGTTAGCGCATGGGATAGATATTTATATCCGAGAAAGAGATCGATATGGAATAGTTTATTGAATTCGGGATCAGCTATTTGAAGAGTCAGATTTGAAATAAGAATTCTATAGCAATTCCTATATCATTACCAGGTAGGTCTCTGTTACAAATAAATAACTTGAACCTGCTTCTAAAAGCGCTCAAAATGTTGTTCAATTTCCAAAGACCATTGTAAGAAGGTATATAGAATGTCGGTTTGGTTCAAGACGATTGACAGTCGTAGGTTGGAAAGTGATCGTCTCCTTAGAGTGATCAGAGATTAAATAAGTGTTTGACTTTTATTGCATTTTTGGCAGCTTTTAACCGGTATAAGTATGATACTTATACCGGTTTATAACATGTCCATCGGATAAACAATTGTAACAACTTTTTAAATTTTTTATTAAATCTTGTCGAGATTCAATATCCTTTTTCGGAATTTGGAAAATTTGCAGCTATATAACATGTTAGCTTCATTTGAGCATAAGATTTGCTTGAAAGCTTCAACTATCACTCTTTTCTTATCATACTTTTTGACGGAACGTTTTAAAGTTTCAATATAATTTACATCGTCAACTCGAAAGTGACTTACGGAGGAGTATGCCACTCCTAGACGTTGCCCTACAGGAGCTAATTAAATTTCTGAGTAGGTGATAATTAAATGTTTTCTTAAACGGTTGAAAGGGAAATTAGAATACCTACCATTGCTTATAACTGCCGTCGAAAGTAGGGTTAATCTTGGTAGTTAAAAATCAGATATATTATGAATACTCCAGAAGCTAGTTACACTAACACTGTAAAATTTACCTCAGGATAGTTTTTTCATTGAGTACGATTGTCAGCTCATCTCTTATAGATCATATAAAGTCTTCGGATGGATCGAGTAATACGCTTGCTTGGAATGCAAAACTACGCCTATGATTTCTTTCGTTGTAATTCACCTCTGAGGAGTTTTCCTATTATGTGCAACCTACAAAATGTACTTTAAATATTATATGATATTTTAGTATAATTTACAATCCATGTACATACCCCCACATGGACTAAATATATATAATAGTATATAAGTTACATATATTCAAATAATTTTCAACATCATTGTGTATGGAGTGAAAATAAAAAGGATATAAAAATCAGAACATGAAAATATCTACCTCTCATCGTTCCATAGTCTAATGTTTAGACGACTCCGATATGGGAAATCCGAGTATATGCGTACAAAAACATTATGCCCTATTACATTCCATCGTTGGCACATCTCTATGTATGTATGTGGCGTATCGGCTACATAACCACTATCGTTTAGATAATTATAGTTATTGTTAATCAATTTATCACTTGACTAACGTCCAAATAATGCTAGTTATCTATTTGTCTATATATACTTTCTCGTCGTATATGAAAAAACGAAGTAGATATAATTACTGTATCAATACGCGTCGTATCGTATATATGGTGTGTGGAGATATGGATGAGTGATGTATGTGAAGTATGAATTCATTAAAATATCGAATCAATCAATCGATACACATCAAAAATGTATAGAATAATGATTTCGGGATGATGGATTTTCGGGTGGTTGATAAACAAAACATATTTAATGAATTAGTAGTGGTTGTTACCTCTTAAAGTTGTTTTTTGATTGTTACATACTAAAGGTGGGTGACGGGTCGTCTATATAGATAGCAAACAAAGAAAAATTCTATTCATGCAGCAATAACAAATTTCGTATTGAAAAGATTTTTTTTTTGCTGTCCGATCAAATAATGCAATACAATGGATGTTTTGGAGCTAAATGGCTTTATTCATTAAATCGTCTCGTTAATCTAACAAAAGTCTGTTGTCATTGAAATTAGACCGTTGACCAATAATTAAAATGGATGTTTTATGCATGAGCTTGCGGTTTCTATTCAGATTTGTTTTGTCTCAAAAATTAACAAAAAGGTTTGACTTACTTTGTAAGTGTCATCGTCAATTTTATTTCTAAGGTATGTGATATTTAAATTTTTTTAAGAGAACATTAACCATTGGTCAAAATTAAAAGCTACATTCGAGTTCCATTTGAAGTGGCCGACATCTTTACAAAGACAATCTCCCAAGATTATACCATGGTCTATAGAAACTATCACGTCAATTACTTATCGCTGATTAATGCGTATGTGGAAGCCGTACTATTACGAAACCGATATGTATGGTATTGAGAACATTCAATAGTTTAAGTTCAGTTTTTCAACATTTTGTTTAAAATCTGAGATTTAAGTGGTTTGCATAATTCATAAACAACTGATGAATAGAACAGTTACATTTTGTGCGGAAGTAATAGTTTTCAACACGTAAAAGAATAAAATGGCGGTATTACCGCAAAGTCAGATAGCTTTTAAAGGCAAGATCATCTTAATTTGAGAAAAAGTGGTATATATATTCCGGGTTTTTTTCAGCTGAAACTTACAAATAACTCGGAAATCAGCACTGAAAATGTCCTAAATTAAAATTTAACCATTCCGCGGCGGAAATATATTAGTGCTAAAACTATAGACCGCTCCCGTCATTATATGTGGGACGGAGTTAACTTTGAAATTTAAATAGGAACCCGTATTTTTTATTACAGATTCAGATTATACGGCTAAAAGAAGTACGAGGGATTTGTTTGAAAATTTTTTTTCGATTCATGATACATGGCACTGAAAACTCGAAATTAGTCTTATTAATCCGCATTAAATCATTAAATGAATTCACACAACTGAGAAGTGTGTCTGCCTGAATTACGACACAAGCATTTCTGATTCGCTCAATCATATCCTCACGTGTTATTCCGTTTTTATCGAAATATCAGTCAAAAAAAAACTTTTTTGAGTCGAGCCATCAAGTGCGGTGTTTAAAAATGTATCATCAAAATTCTTTGTATAAATTATTATAATTATGTAAAAATTATTAAAGTTATTAATAAACAAAAATTAATTCTGGTATCCCAACCAGGTGCCAATAGACTAATATCTGCAATAAAAAATAGGAGTTCCTATTTAAATTTCAAAGTTAGTACAATGAGGGAAGAATACTAATTTTTGCACCAATGTATTTCCCCGCGGAATGATTAAATTTTGATCTTGGACACTTCGTAAAGCGCTTATTTTCCGAGATATTTGAAAAAAAAACCGCTGTATAGATACCACTTTTTCTCATATTAAGATGATCTTGTTTATAAAAGCTACCTGACTACACTTACTGGCGTGATGTTTTATAACGCGTGGTAACAACGGTGAAATTGCTTGCCTATTAATTAAGGCCTGGTGCTTTGGAGCCTAAACAAATCTAACTTATTGATTCGAAAAGACAACTTAATAACTTGCAAAATTCTACAAAATTTTTTAAAAATTGTGGTTCTAGTAAAACTAACTATTTATCACTTAAAATTTACAGCGAGTAAATCTTGTGCTCATTGCGGACAAGCGGCGTAAAGATTTTATCGATGAGGCGAAAAATGTTCTATATTATTCGCAATAATAGTGGATTTAACCCCTGATATAAGTTATATCGTTTGTTTTTGTTTACTCATATCTCTTCACGCCTACATCAGAATATTTTGCATATTAAAAAATGTGGAGGTCAACCTTTTTCCTCGTTTCCTCCTCGAGGTTTTTTCTCGGCAACACATAGTTGCTCTATTCTTGGCATCGTCTACCACACCAACACTTATTAAAAGGGGTTAGTAACACAAAAAGGTTAGCAATAGCATTTTAGCATTGAACGAAAGCTATTCCCACGTAAGAAATTCCCTTTATGGAATTGCGATCTATAGACTTTGGAATTTTCGCCTTCTACAGCGAGTAAGTGCTGTAAGTAAAACTTTTAAGTCCAAAGATTGTGATTTATTATTGGCTATTGTTGAATTCATTTAAATGTCATATAATTTAAGTTAGAAACGATTACATTTTCATGGAAGTGATTACCTTAACCGAAGTGATTACCTTAATACAAAATTCAAAATTCAAGATTTCTAATAATTTGACAAGTTAACTCTAAAGTACATTTTCTATCAAAGAAAATATTTATGTTAAACTTTGGCTTGTTTTAGAATTGTTAAATATTTAACCATGATATAAAAAACTGGCCATTGGTCGCAGATCCATCGATTTTAATGCACCGTTCTTGATATCAAACATAGCGGCGTTTGTTTATTCATTGTTTTGTCAATAGTGTCTATTTTACGAGTTAAGCTTGGTGTAATTTTGATTCAAGTTTCTGAGGAAAATTTTATTTTTTTAAGCGTATACTTAGTTCATCTGGATGCAGTAAATGGTAAATGTAAAATGGTTTAAACTCTACTTATAATACATCTACATGCTGCATACGACGACCTCCTCGATTCTCAGTTACATATAGTCATACTCCATCATCTTCATCTTTCATCTTTCTAAACATTCGAATACATACGAATGGTTTTGGGATACTGGTGTTTTACGTTTGGAAAATACGAAGTCAGGTGAAATTCGTCTCATCTTGCGGTGCGAAAATCTTAAGAAATTAACGTTTAACTATTTTTAATTTCAGTTTCGTAAATGATTCTAACTCTGCTACACTAATCACGATCGAACGGTCCTATCTACCAACGATTTCACAATCAGTGAAAAGTCAACAAATCTTTAACTTTTACAACTTTTATAAAATACCAAATTGTGTCTATGCCACGTCCTTTAGGACGGCCACCTTGACCTAGTTGTCCAGTTAGATGTTGGATATAGCAACAGTCCATAAATTTCTTATTAAAAATTTTCGAGGTTATGTTTCAAAACGATTTAGGTAAGTCTAGATGAATTGAAAACATCAAAACCTTTGTGATATGTACTCAGAAAACATCGATGCAGCCGTTTTGAGGACGAATTACAACATTTTGATTACTTTTCCACTTCACACTTCGCGAGAATGTGTTTATAAATTTATTCGTGAAAGGTTAAGCTAAACGTTTCCAAAATAATGTTAAAGCTGCATATATCAATAATATTTCTGACATTACCCATCTCTAATACTTGTGGAGTCCGATCGTTCATAACTTTTAAAACAATCATCAGTAAAAAATTACTAATGATCATTAATGTCACAAGAACATTTTTATGTAGTTTAGCAATTTTGTCTTTAAAGTACATCATTACAATAATTGCATAGCAATTATGATGAATTTATACCGCAGTGTAGGTCCACCATAAATATGTTGTTTACTTTTCTATGTAGACAATTTATCACCATAAAATATTTTTATATTATAAAAGGCCTCACTGCAGCCAACAGATAGCCCACAAAATTAAGAATGTGCGTAGCTTGTAAAATTAAACTCGTAATAGGGCTTCGATTGTGATGAGTGATACTGCAATCAAAAGCTCCCGATATCAATTTAATAAAATTCATTCATTTTAATTTAACCTTCAGATAATAGCAACACAAATTTACTCCTTCTAAAAAAATATAAATGCCAATGGTTTCCACCCATGCAACAAAAAGTATGAAGATTTTCAAATAAACATTAAATTAAATTTCTTTAAAAATTTTCTAGGAAATTGACATTTAAATAAAATCCCAACGAAATTTTACAGCAGTTAAAAAATGTTAAAGTTCTTTTTAGTGGATTCGATTTAAAAATTCACCCTTTAAGTATTACTAAAATGTTAAAACTGATACAGAGGTCATTGAAACCCACAATTTGCAAATATTAAGAGTTTTGGTAATTCTGCAAATTATTTACACAGTTGCAATTTAATCAGATAAATGCAATAATATTTAACAGTTACCAATATTTTAATAAGAATTTTTTTTTATTCTATTTCCAGAGGAATTTATTTTGCCTGCATACTGTACCACGAAGATAAAATTCTTGTGACCAACGAAGATTTCATTCCTGTTATTGAAATTGACGAAACATATCCTAGTTATTTGAATACTGATTATCATTGGCTAATGAAGGTAAGTTAATAAAGATAATAATTGCAACGCTTCAAAAAAAGAGTTGAGTTATTAAGATATTTGGTTTTAATTTTCTCTTTTGTCGTAATCTTTTATTAGTAAAGAGGATTGTATACAATATAAATTGCTAGAACGTCGATGTTATAACCGGATTACGTAATTTAATTTCAATGCAATATAATGCAAGTTGTATTTGGTATTCTCGTACTATTTCTCCCTTGTCTAGATAAGTTATAGTTTTTAATCAAAGTTTAATAAAGTTAAAAATTTAATAGAAGATACTGTCTAGTGATTTACCACTTCGCTAGAATATAAGGCGAGTTATTTTCATCATTATTATCAACAAATGGTTACTGCTTAAGAAGTCAGGACCCACAAATAAGTGATAGGGTTTATCTAAATGGTGTAAAATGTACTAGCTGTGAGGTTGTGTGCAAGCGCATCGTTCATCAGGTCACGCTTTGAGGGGTTTACATTAACTTGTAGGCAGTATAAACTAATTCCGCAGACGAAAATTTAATATCCTATTTACATGTGGCTAAATAAAACAATTGGAATTTCCGAACTTCAATTTACAGTGTTGCCTGTGACCTGGTATGTCGAATCACCTTAGATTTTTACTGGCAGGATATACAAGTCCGATATCTTTCTGCGTACTATAGGCCAGAAATATTGCATTGTGATTGATTTTTTAGTAGCTCAAACACTGGAGTGAGAAATATTGTGCAAGGTGTCAAAATTAATTGACATCTGTAGAAATTTCGCTGTAAATCTCAAAGCCAGGTAATTTAATAAAGTTTTAGTTCCTATAATGTAGTCCATTATCGTCCGAAACCAAAGGTTTCGGAAATTTTCCTAATCATTTTTTGAAGTTCTAAGTCCTTAAATTGTCGACTGCTGCTGTTTCCGTATCAGTGGTACGCGAAAGAGTATTCGCGACCACATTATATTTGCCTGCACATATTTAAATTGTCTTTTTTCCCCCTGCCCAAAGAGCCAGCACTGCGACCTAAAAGATCTACCTAAAAGATCTTTTGTGCTCTTAGGATTTATTAGTTCAAAAGCTTCTGTACCCTATACTATAGGCGAAAATGCTACTTGCAGAGGCCAATTTACATTTCTACGGGGTCAAACACCTCTCTTCAAAATGAAGAACTCGACGATGATCTCGTTTCTAGTGATGCCCTTGTGGTGAGGTACCCACCACAACCTAACTTTGTTATGGTTTATAACAACTCTTAACCAACATAGAATTCAAATGCTGCTTGGCTGACGAAGAAAACGTAGATCGAGGCGCTTTTAAGACCTTTGTTCATAATAGTTAAGACGCAAGTTTCGATGGCGTAAATTTCAGCTATGGTTATATAACATAACCAATGGCGTCATCACCGAGTAATTGTAGCTCATCATGTAATTTGTCGATCACGAGTGACTACAGCAAAGGTGCAGGATACCCGCTTACTGCCGTGATCGTAACTGACTCATTGCCTAGTTTGGAAGTATCTTCCTACTAACCAACATAGAACTAATCCAGTGGTTAGTCGGATCGTCAATACCTCTACGCCTGATTGCCCTATAGGAATTGAATCGTATCTCGTATTTTCAAAAGCTCCCTCAATATCCAAAAAAGCGCACAGCACAATTTCTTTCGAGCGGTAGGCCGCATCAATCTTGGTAACAAGTAAATGCAACGCCTCCTCTTTGGATTTGCATTTTCTGTAGGCGAATTAATTCGGATTCAGAGGTCTGGTTACAGATAACCAGTCTCTGATATGAAGATCTATCAGTCGTTTCATAGTTTTTAGAATAAACGATGTAAGACTGATAGGTTGAAAGGGCTTAGGGAGTTCACTTGATGGCTGGTTGCTAAGATTTGTCAAGCAAAGGCTTCAAGCCTGTGGTATGTGACCCAAGTTTAAGAAAGTTCTAAATAAGGCTACCAGAGCATGGGTAATCAAGTCCAAGCCCCTTTAAAGAAGGGGCTGGGAAGTTACATCCTCGCCTGGAGCCTTGAACGGCTGAAAAGAGTTAATAGGTCATTTAAATTTTTCCGGAGTGAAAAGCCTCCCGGATAAACTATTAACCCAACCCACATTTGCACCCATATGTGTACTAAATATGGGGTTAGTAATTGTATTTGTGTCGCAAACGGTGCAACCCGGAAAGTGCACCTGAAGCAGGGTTTCGAGTGACTCCTTGCGACCCGATGTATAATTATCATCAGATTTCAGAAGAAGCCCAATCTCTTTAAACCGATCATTAGCTAGAACTTTATAGAGTCAAGCAGCTGTAGGTATATGCTCGATATTACCATAGCCTTAGTTTCGTGTTGTAATTTGTTAGGGTTGCCTATATTCATTCCACTCATTAGAATGCTTTGCCCTGTTAAATAATTTCATAACCTCTTACGGAGTTTAGCCTGTTGTTCGTTCCACCATGGAACCTTGTTTTACAAGTTTTACATTTACCACAACGGTACGCGCCAGACGGCTGCTTCCGTAAGAAGATAGTAGCACATCATTTAGCAAACAAGCTGCAGATTCTAGGTCACTAATTGAACTTAAAAAAGTTAGCAGCATATCCGCTATGACGAATAAAATATCCCTGTGTATCTTACAGATTGTAGAGCGAGGGATACGACGCTCTGCCGCCTGTATGATCACTCCCGGTATATCGAATCTGATGTGCATGTAATCCGATAAAGAAACTTCTTTTGATACATGCCAGTTTGCGATAGAGTTGGTGATAAAATGACTCGACAGAGTGAGGTCCAACACCTCTTGCCGCATCATGTTAATGAAAGTGGGGTTAGACTCTTTATTTAAAATTTCTATATGACTACTCTTAAAATAATATAAAACCTCTAGGCTTGATTCTCGAGGTTGGCTTGGCTTGTCTTTCCTGGACCGTTAAATTTTGCGTTTAATAAATTTACTTACTGGCAATATCTGAATATTTCGATGTCGGTGCTACCCTTTCGATCTGAATTGTCTGTGAACTTTGTAGGGGGTTAGTTCAACGAACGCACGTTTGAATTTAATTTGACCACCAATATAAAATGTAATTAGTTAATTTCTAAATTAATTTTGGTCAACGGAAATTATTAAACGCATCACTTTGCAGCGGGTGATACTACCATTCGTCTCGTTTTTTGAAATTTCTTGGTCCAAGAAGTGTATCGGATAAGTTATATATGATGGGAAATCATTAATGTTTCTGAATGCTTGATAAAATGCCATGGTGTGTAACCTGGCTAAACGATCAATATACAAATTAAATTACTTTAAGAGAGATGGATGTCACTAGTTACTTCAGTACATTGTAATACTACTCGAAATTATTGTCATTAGCATTGCGCAGTTCGTTTTGTTAACAAGTGAATTAACACTTTAAAGTGAATTAATCATATCTGGGCATATTTGCTCCTTTTCTTATCATTTCTTAACATTTAAAGTTCAATATTGTGGTGGATAAGTGAATACTGAGTGAAAGTGCGTAGTTTTAGAACAAAAAAATGTATTTAAATCTGTATTCAAATTGCAAATTTGTTGTTGCTTGTATTTTTTTATTTTTCAATGACAAAAATGTTACGGTAAAACCGGCTTGCCGATGGATACATATACTACGTTGTATTTTTTGGATTGTGTTGTATTATAATTTTGTTGGTATGTAAAGTGAACAAATTACAAAATATTATATTTTAATTTTAAATTTATAATTCACTTAAACTAAGGTGACAAGCTTGCTTCTTGTCAGTATTAGCTATACAACATTTTATTCGCTTCGTTCAGTACAGACTACAGGACATTGACATACTAACATGCTTTGCTATACGAATGATTTAGTCATACTATCTACACAAGTTGATTTGGAGAACGGTTCCGCAAACGACACAGCGTATTGGTGCTTATTGCGACACAGCATATTGGCAGCTGTGGTGCAGTGTTGTTATTTATATACAACATGCACTACAATTCCGTTTGCTGTGGAGTTTGCTGATCCGTTTTCCGATTCAACATGGAGTGGATAGATGAGATGATCATCTATGGTGGGGCACGTCAGGTGTGGCCAATGTACTGGTGTATGTGCTTTTTAATTTCTGTTTGATAATTTTATAACTCGATAGTAGAGTCACAACTTACATTTTAATAATGGGTTAAGGATGAGTTATAGAGAGTTAATGTAGATAACAGATCCACTTAAAATAACACCAACTGATCAGGTTCTTCTGATGTTTTTTAGGGAAGCATCGACCATTACTCTGTACTTGGTAGTTGTACTCGATTTCTTTCGGACTATCTGATGTAGCACATAATAATTGTGGATTTGTAGCAAATTAATTTCTCTTTGGATTAGGTTGCCATCTGTTACCTCACGTGGTTCTCCAGAAATTATTTTATACATATATTATATAGGATGGTATTGGCATTATTGCTTAATACAAGGCTTGTGGTGTTTTTAGTATTACTGGCCCATGATTGTTGTTTCCAGAGACACCATAATGATGAGAACGGTAGCCAATGTAAAATGAGTTATCGTATAGTTACATACGTCACTATACGATGTATATGGTAAATATCGATGACTTCCTGGTTTGTTTTTTGAAGTTGTATTTGTTTCTCAAGCTCATGGGTGTTTTAAACGATCATGTAGTAGAAATCACCTTTTCCTGTCCTTGTAATATGTGTTACGTAAAAATGGCTCTAACTGACTTATATTGGTTACCAGGGATGATGTGTTGATGTAAGTTACTTCTCGCCTAACGGAGGAAATTTGTAATATTTCATCCTTTACGACACATCCCGGACTAAATTAATCATACTGTGGAAATGTTGCTCGGCATGATCTTCTTTTTAAAGTTGGAGTCTTTTCTGCTTCAGTTTTATCTTTTAAGGCTGGCAGAGTGCACAATTTTATAATAGGTCGTTTAAATTCTCCTTTTAGAGTCCCACCAGTTACGGTAGGGTGTCTAATCTTCCACTTGGCTAGATGTTGAAGTTGAGATAAATATTTTTGGTGCAATTTTTTCTAAAACTATTGCAAAACGGTGCATTTGATTTACTTACTCCTATCTTGGTAATATAACTGATTTTTTATCCAACAAATTATTTTCCGGGGAGCCAGTAAAGCATTACTAATTCAAAAATGCCTAGAAGAAAGAAGATCCATATTATCTGCATCCACTGATCCATTGAAATCGTGATGTTTCAGTAATTTAATACCGATGGGTGTAAATGGCCGCGACGGAGTGACACGACTTCTGGGTAGATCGCTCATGAGTTGTTCTATTGAGTTACTTTGGAATCGAAAACAAACAATGCATTTTTTATTGTGATTATTTACTCCTTGACTTGCCTATACAGAAAGCTTTCTGGGATAGTGAAATCCTACGGGATACATGGTCCGTTGTGCTGTGTGTAAAGGCGATGTGTTTCCATCGTTCGATTGTGGTGGTGTTTTAAATTTCTCTTACTCGACTAGGGACGAACTTCCCATTTTGTTACTGATTTTTACAGCCAAGCCAAAACAATGGTATAGAAACTGTCCATGTGCAACAAAAAACTGCCGATTTCACTTCTATTATTTTGGCCTATTGGTTAATCAAACGTGACAAAAAAAGAGCTCCGCATAGTTCCACTGGTTCCAGGCGTAGTAAAGTCTGCTAAACTCGGGTAGATGCTACCTTCATTTTGGAGGTCAGTAATTGTGTAACTACGTATCAGTAACCGTGTTCGTTCTGACAATTCAATTCGGCTGAAATACCGCTGCATATACCTGTTCTGACGCATCGCAGTACCCGTGTAAACAAAGATTATGATTGGCTGGAGATACGATTCCTATCGTCCCTCAATTTTACTCGTTTTGTTGTAATTTCTTAATGAACTTTCTCGTCCCATTTATTTCTGTGCTTCACAGTTTTTGTAATATAAGTCTGGATATGATGGTAATTGTTGATATCCATCCCAATGGATCAAATTGTCTTGTCACTTCCGAGTCTTGTTTTATCTTTGTGTGTTCAGTTCCTGATGATGCGGGTTCCTAAGGATTCCTAAAGTTTTAATAGTTTAATTTACTGCCAATTCCAAGTTTCCAATTCACTTGTTAGTCCTTTTTATGCATAGATTCGAACATCATCGACATAAAAGTCCTCTAATAGTACTTTTTGACGTATTGGATACTTGTTTTTACTAACTGATGTAATTTTCTTATTGCCAAGAAAAGAGCCGCTGAGGTGCCATATGTAACGGAAGTCAAACTGTATTCGCGTAACTTTTGGAATAGGATTCTCCCTTCAGAGTATTCTTAGATACTTTAACATGACAACGCGAAATTTTGAATGATTTGAATTTTTTTTCCAAATTGCATGATGTTGACTGTAAAATTGACCCTTGCAATTAGATGATGGTTTCATATGTTCCATTTAAATGGGACTTTTATTTTAAAATCTTTTCTCTCGACGATCGTGTAGCGCCAAGTATGGTGGTATAATTTTCCTTGAAAGGTATAAGGCAACTACGTATCGTTTATTTGGATTCCGCTTAACCTTTAGTCGTCAAATGGTTTTACACTGTTCTTCGGATTTTGTTAGGAGAGATTCAACCGGTACCGGAAAATGTAATATCCTCTTTTCACTGTGGCTCTAATGCCAAGTTAAATGATTAGAACTTCCGAACTCCAAGTTACCTTTGGCCATAAGTGAGGTTTTCAGTTGCAGGTTAAATCTTTCAACCATGCCATTAGCTTGGGGATAATACGATATAGTGTGTATCCTATGTAAGACAAGGAGCTTAGTCAGCTCTGCAAAAAGTTTGAACTCAAATTGTGTTCCCTGATCAGTACTAATATTGATCGCGGTACCCTAAATCTACAAATATATATTCTCAACGAAAGTGGGTGCAATGGTTTCTGCAGACATATCAGTCATATAGTATACTTCAGGCCAACGAGTAAATCTATCTACGAGTAAATATTAAGATTCTTGGGACTTGGTATTTTGAATCACCTTAGCTTTTTGGCAGGATATACAAGACTTGAACCAACGTCCGATATCTTTGTGCATACTAGGCCAGAAATATCGCATTTTGATTGATTTTTTATAGAAGTATCAAGGAGTTGAAAATAATACGACGTAATAGCTCTGCGATATATAGGGTCTATTGACTCCTGTAGAAATTGCAATGGTTAATGCGTTGGCTTTTTACTGATCTTTGATATGAGTCGGAGGAGATAAGCAGTTACCGAAAGTAGTTTTAAATAACCTGATTTGCAGTCGATGAGCTTGATTATGGTATTGTCACATGCAGTGTCCTTAGTAAGAACGTGAAGAACAGTTGTGGTTCTTTTTAGATCAATACTCGTGTCGAAGATCTCCGCATGGTTTCATTTGCTGTGAGTTTCTTTATTATTTCAGGTCTCGTCCACCATTGCTCCGCAGAGAACTTAATGTTGATAGTAAAATCACACGGGTCCTCTGGGTTGTGTGCTGAGTCTATGTGTATCCGTTCTTCAATTCTAGTGGTGTTTTGAATTTCTGATACCCGATTAGAGACGAACGTTTTCCATTTTGTAGCTGGTTTTGTCTGCTTATCTCGGATAGGTACTACCTTGGTTTTGGCGGTCAACCGTGTGACTACTATTCTATCTGACAATTCAATTTGCCTGTAGATCACTGCTGCCTTTTATGACGCATTGCAGTACCCGCATGTAAACAAAGGTTTTAATTGGCTAAAGATACGGTTTCTATCCAACGTGGAATTGTTAGGGTTTTAAGCTGTACCAATTCGTCTTTTAATTTCACCCATTTTGCTGTAGTTTTTTTAGGAGTTTTTTGTCCTATTTTATTTCTGTGGTTCAAAGTTCTGATCAAATTAGTTTGGATATATATGATGGTAATTGGCGACAACCATCCAATGGATCAAATTGTCTTGCATCTTCCGAGGCTAGTACTCTCTTTGTAAGTCCAGTTTATGATGATATTTCATTGACCTTACAACAGCAAATGACGGAGGTCGGAGGTCGGATCCCAATAGATTTCCTAAAGTTTTAATATAACAGTTTCATTTTCTGCCAATTTCAAGTTTCCAATTAACTTGTTGGTTCCTTGTACTGCAATAATTTTGGAAGGTTACTCGACCACTTGCTCAGTTGCTATTGACACTTTTGAAGTAACGGTAGTCAAGCTGTATTCTGTCATTTTTGTTCAGACTCCCCCTCCAGAATATTCTTTGATTCTCTTGATGTTCCTTTGTAACTTTAATTTGGCAATTCATTATGATTATGTTGGCTCCGAATACTATTTTGTGTTTCTTTTGACCATAAGTTGTTCTGCAAAGTAGCTTCGACATGCAAAGTAAAATTCAATCCCACTTAACCGATTATCGATAAATGAGTTCACAGTGTTCATCAGATTTTGTTAGGAGAGATTCAATTGGTACCTCTTCTAACTCCTAAAACTTGTGAATCTCTTGAACTTGTGTTTATATCTTCTTTAACATTAGAGAGCTATATGTTGAGCGGATGTTGCCAGACCTACTATCAGCCAACCCAAACTATTTTTCATTGCATTTCCACTTTGGAGTGCTTTCAGCACATTCATTCTCTCCATTAACAAACGTAAAAATTGTACCATGGTGGGAAAGTCACGACAACCATAAAAGGATTCCTCGTAAAAGTTCTTTAGGCTGGTATAATCCAACTTGTTGGCATTAATGTGTATGTGAATGAAAATGGTCTTCCACGTTGTAGTCCAAGTTTCTTAAAGCTTTTATACACCCCTTTAATGTATTATGGATTTGTTTAATGTCTACGGCTGCGTTTAGTGGCACTTTGTTCAACATAGAAAGACATAGTTTCAATATATTCGGCCTAGATTTTTCGTTTGTTATCGTACCGCTAGATGGTTCTCATTTTAAGATTTCTTTTAAATTGTAATATTTGTCGAAGTTCGATTGTTGGACATGTTTATGAACGATGGCTAGTTTTTCAAGTTATCGTCGAATGTTGGAATTTGTATTCGTGGTAGTTTTGGCCTATTTCTTGTGCCTTGTAGGTACTTTGCCTGACCAAAGTAGTTATCTACGAAATACTAAAGAGTAATTTCTTCCTCCTCTATATATCGCTTTGATGTTTTTCTGCTTTCATAGAACTATTTGACGTATGTGCCTCTATGTGCCTCCAGGCTTAGATTCCATTTGATTTTTTGTTATGCCCGAATCGTGATTTTTCTAAAGGTAGACATTGTGTACCATGATTTGGTATGTTCACATGACTGAACATCATTCGCGGCGACTTTAGTTGATATGATATGAAGGTTTATAATTTTTTGATAGAAAAACTTCAATTGTGTTTTAAAGTTTTCGATATTATGTATTGTAATGGGTCCCGTTTCGTTATGGTCGTGTATGATTGCTTTCCATAAATCTTTTGGTTGCATGAATTGAATCCGGCAAGCATCTGAATGTGCTTCTCTTTTCATAAATATCTCAATTTCGCAATATTATGTTGGATTATCTTGTGTATTATATGAATAAAGTTATGGATCATACAGAGATGTTCTGAAGAGCTTCTAGTCTTGCAAGATATGAGCTCGTCTTCAGACATGGGATAATAGAATTCCCATATTTAAACTTAACATTAATAGTTCACTTCATGGTATTATGTAAACAACACAAATCTTGATGCTTGGTCGAGATAGCTATAAACTTTCAAATTTGATATATTTTGTTATTGAATAAGGCATCTTTATTTCAAAAATTAGCGCGTTCTTTATTTGTCCAACTTTAGCCGTAATCATTTGGTATAAGATTATCTTGTTATTATTTTCAAATATGATGGACTCAGCTGGGAGGTCAATTAGCTGCTGTTGTATTTAATAAAAGTTCACCATTTCTATTATTAGGTGGATCCTTATACAGTCATGAACCTTTATACTGCCATAGGCTCGTTCTCGTTCTTATTCACTGTTGATTCTGTTATTGAAATTTATTCCTGTATCAATTGACAATTGTGGTCTGCAACCACAATATATTTGCCTTGTACATCTTTAAAGTGTATCAGTTGTCAATATTCAAGAACTAAGTCTGCATTAAGAAATTTAGTCTCAGAGCTATTGGTCTTTTACCATTGGAAAATTAATCAATGAGTTCAATTAGTATTTTTCAGTGTCTAGGAATCTAATGCTGAAATATTCCTAAATCAGTCAGTATCAATAGTAAATACGTAAAATCGGATCATTGAAAATAATCATAGCAACAAAAACTAGAGACTAACTATCTAAGCATAATTTGAGTAGGTAATTTAATTGTACGATTGAGAGCTCGATAAACGCTCATTTCGATGTCGGTGGTACCATTTCGATCAGAATTATCAGAATAATCGTTGCAAGTGTATCGGTTAAGTTATAAGAAATGTCTTTAAACTGTACATTAATGTTTCTGATTGTTTGATAAAATGGCATGGTGTGTAACCTGGCTAAACGCCCAATATACAAATTAAATTACTTTAAGAGAGATGGATGTCACTAGTTATTTCAGTACATTGTAATACTACTTGAAATTATTGTCATTAGCATTGCGCAGTTCGTTTTGTCAACAAGTGAATTAAGATTTTAAAGTGAATTAATCATATCTGGGCATATTTGCTCCTTTTCTTATCATTTCTTAACATTTAAAGTTCAATATTGTGGTGGATAAGTGAATACTGAGTGAAAGTGCGTAGTTTTAGAACAAAAAAATGTATTTAAATCTGTATTCAAATTGCAAATTTGTTGTTGCTTGTATTTTTTTATTTTTCAATGACAAAAATGTTACGGTAAAACCGGCTTGCCGATGGATACATATACTACGTTGTATTTTTTGGATTGTGTTGTATTATAATTTTGTTGGTATGTAAAGTGAACAAATTACAAAATATTATATTTTTAATTTTTAATTTATAATTCACTTGAACTAAGGTGACAAGCTTGCTTCTTGTCAGTATTAGCTATACAACATTTAATCGCTTCGTTCAGTACAGACTACAGGAAATTGACATACTAAAATGCTTTGCTATACGAATGATTTAATCATACTATCTACACAAGTTGATTTGGAGAACGGTTCCGCAAACGACACAGCATATTGGTGCTTATTGCGACACAGCATATTGGCGCTGTGGTGCAGTGTTGTTATTTATATACAACATGCACTACAGTTCCGTACAGTTCCGTTTGCTGAATCGTTTTCCGACTCAACATGGTGTGGATATAGTGGGGCATGTCAGGTGTGGCCAGTTCTGGTGTATGTGCTTTTTATTTTCAGTTTGATAATTTTATAACTCGATAGTTTGGCCAAATCTTTATTTTTTGATTTTTCTAAATGGCATCCGAAGAATTTGTGTTTTTAATAGCTAACAAAATTTAAATTTTTCGTTTTATGGCTGTTCGTGTAGACTCGTAGAATACAAATAACATTTACATAATGGGTTAACGATGAGTTATAAGGAGTTAATGTAGATAAGAAATCATCTTAACATAACATTAACTAATCAGTTCCTCTATCTAGTCTTTGTTAGGAAAGCATTGAGAATTACTCTCAACTTCGTAGTTGTACTCGATTTCTCTAGGACTATATGATGTAGCACATAATAATTGTGGATTTCTAGTAAATTAGTTTTCTCTTCGGATTAGGTTGCCTGTTAGTTCACGTGGTTAGAATTCCTCAGAAATTGACTTATATAGGATGATATTGACCCTAGTTGTGCAGCTGAACATGCTGAGGGCATTCTAGTATTACTGGACCATGGTTTTTTTGACTTTTTTTCCAAAAAATTACGGCAATCACAATCATGAAGATTAGAACAATACCCAATTGTGATGAATATCGATGGTTTACTAGCCAAAAAAATGCTTTCTTGCAATTATATGCAATGATACGTGCAATACAGGCGACAATCATCCCGTATAGTAAAATGCAATGATGAATATCGAGATAATTGATTTGTTGGTTTTTCCCTTCTGGCAAATCTTTTAGATGGGTATCATTAGTTGACAGTTGATCTAATTCATCATAGTTTTGTTAGTAGTGTTTCGGTACTTTTCATTTTCAGAGTGTATGAATAGGCTGCACTTCATTCGTGTGTTGAAGTTTTTGATAGAATGTATAATTGTCTTTCCATCTGTGATGGTGCAGGCTTGATGTATCGTGATGACTGCAACCTATAAACCTTTTGGTTGCATGAATCGAATCTGGATGTGACTATCATTGGTAATTTGGTTATGAATTAAGGGAGGCCTCTATTTGGCAAGGTAATATTGTTAATTCTTCGACTGTTAAGATTAATTCTTCTATAAGTGATAATATTACTGATTTAACTGCGGCCTCCCATAATTTCCCAAAATGCGGTGCTCCAAGTAGAATAAAATTCCATTATTTTACTAGCACCATTTTACATTTAGCTAATATGCGTCTTAATACACAATCAGATAGATTTTCGGAAGACTTAATGTAACGGGTTTTCCAATAAGAGGTTTCATTTTGATATTAAAACAAAACGAGTATTTTTTCAGTGAATATTTATTTCATTGTAAAGAGGAAGGTATGCCATTAACATTTGAAAACGATATCAGCCAAATGGCCGCCACGGCTACGTTTGCAACACTATAACCTTTTCATAAAATTTTCCATGACTAATTCGCACATTTGCGGCCTTTTGTCCTCGATAGTTTCATGAATTCCATCTTTAAGGTTTTGAATCGATTGTGGAGCATTGGCATAGATCTTATCTTTCACGTAGCTCAAAAGAAAAAAGTTTAAAGGTGTTTAATCATAAGATCTCGGTGGCCAATTGTGATCACCTGTTCGAGAAATAACACGGTCAGGAAACCTTTCTTGCAAAATTGCGATTGTTTCGTTGCTTGTGGGGTGCGTAGCGCCGTCTTGCTGTAATATTCCGGCCATAAAAAATCATTAATCATAGCTCAGTTTTGATTCTTCACATCACTAACTTATCTCAACAGCTCAAATTTTTTCACCAGTTTTACTATTGCTGGCCGAGAAGGTGCTTCATATTGCCGGCCGAGAAGGTGCTTCATGACGACCACAAAGCGCTTTAGTTTTGCGAACTGTGATATCAGTATTTTTAGTAATGGCGTAGTTTTTACTTGTCAAATGTCAAAAGATGACAGCTTCAAAATTGACAGCTGCCCAATTAGCATGGTATTCAAAATGAAAATTCTTATTGGGTAACTCTATAGTTTCATGTTGTTGGGTTGGTTAAACTGTGTATCTCTGTAACTCTATTTGCAACATCTATCGGTATTTGTTTTGCGTAGGAAAATAATTTTTGTAACTACGCTATGTCTTGACGTAATGGCTCATCCCAAGTTAATCTTGTTAACTAAAATTGTTGGAGTAATATTTTTTCTACTTTAATGGTTGATGGCAACCACCCCAATGGCCAACCACCCCAACGAGACACCTCTCCTTTATGTTTATTTTGAATATACTATAAACATTAGTAAATATTGCCAATGCTGCTAGATATCGATATAAGTCGGGTTTTAATATGTCAACGGTTTTGTATTTTATTTTTTAATAAACTTTGCAACACGTGCCATCAACATAAATCAACTTGTAAAATGGCATAAAAATTGTTTTTCCATTTTCACACTTCCCCATCTTTTAATTTATCGTATCCGACAAATTAGTTCTCGTTTACATCCCCTATATTACTTTACTCGACAATCAATAAGTTATCGGTGAACACTTTTAATTTACATAAATTATTTGATTTTATTTTTCGTTCAAAGGTGGCTTGCACATGGGATGATGTGAAATCATTACGCACCGATATGGAACGTAATGCAACGTCTGCGGTACATTTTCGCACCAAATTATTGACAGCCGCAAGTCAAATGCAATCAACATTATCTATTACCGATTTAGGGCAATTATATCATAAGCCGTTGCGAGATTCACATGGCACTATTGTGTTGTCGTGTGTCAATTCGGTTAAGGTGAGTTAACTCAACTTTAAATTGCACACAATAAATTGACAAACGTTTCCTATTTTCAGAGTCCGAAAAGTGTGAGTGTGCTTAATTCACGGTGGATGCCACTAAATAAAATCCAAAAAAAGATTACAGCATTGCACGAGGATAATACAATAAATGAAATTTTAATGTATTCGATTGCAGATCAAATAAATTACCATCAGGCGTCGACAGTCAAATTACCAAAAGGTTTATACTTAGGCTATTTAAAAATGCAGAGCTCAGTCGATTTAATTCAAGTGGTCGTACCGAGTAAAACACCGAATATATTACCGCACTGTAAGATTCGTGAAAATCCGCATATATCATCGTAAGTATCTACGACGTATACCAGCGCAATTTTACTGTTGTTTAATTTTTGTGTTTTGTATTCCATTTTACAGTGAGGAATGGGAATTTCTGAAGAAAAAATCACCAACTCCATTAGATTTTCGGCCATATTCGACTGGACCAACCGAAGTCCAACATTTATTTTTGGAATCGTTAACGTCGGCCGCCCATCGTCTATTTAAGTACATGGACGTTCCAGTTGAAGACGCAATGAATCACCGTTTATATGATATAGAAGTGATCGAGCTTAATTCAGATGTTAGTATTTTAGTGATATGCCCACCGGCTGAATCGTCTTGTGCTGTTCCCGGACAACGTGAAATATTATTGCAACGTGGTGATTTATTAAGTTTACCGATACAGGCGTTTGAAATGATACATTTGCGCACCTATCAAAATAGTATTATACAAAAGTATTCGAGACTGTCATGCATACTAGAATTGGATACAGTATTAGCGAATCATTCGCATCGTGAAGCGTTTTCATCGACCGAATTGCAATTAGCGAAAGAACGACTTGCAAAATTACAAGAATTATCGGCGAATTTGAATGCGGTGTGGAAAGGTGTACGCTGGTTGATGGATGTGATTGGGTATGCACGAGATCGTCAGTGTATTCCCGGAATTGATATGAAGAAAATTTTAGAATTTAATAGTAGTAGTTATGTAGATTGTAGTAGAAGTGAAACAACAGATGGTGGAGATGGTATGAGTAGCAGTCGACAACAATTATTACAGCCACCACCGCGTGATACAAAATTAATAAAAGCGTCGCCGGGACGAGGTTCATGGCCAGGACCAGCAGTCACCATGTCGAGTGGTAATGGAATTTTAGTAGCCGAACACTCGAAATCGGATCAACACCTCAGTTTAACGTCGAATTTAAATTCGCGATATTTAAGCGCCACCTCGGGTATGGAAAATTCGAGTTCGCGTAAAAATAGTGGCGATTCGAATTACTCTAATTCGGGTCATAGTTACTATTCGGCCGGTGATAATTGTGATCATATATTGCCGCGACTACCACCGTCACGATCTGAGGACACGTTAAATTCGGCGAAAAAATTAAATGTTCACCATCAAGCGTCGCATCGAAAACGTTCCACCACAATGAATTCGAGTTTGTCGGCCGCCTCAAGCCCATTGCTCAACGTTCGACCGACAAGTTATGTGGCCACCACCGAATCGGTGCATAGCTTGTCGAGCGATTCCGAAAGTTCTAGTTATCCAATTACAACAATATCATCGAATATTAATCGTCCAAAATCTAGTTATATCGCCGAATCGAAGAGTATGAGTAATGTTAAGTTAGAAGTGCTTCGAAAACCAAAAGAAAATTCATTGCATATTGATGAAAATGAATTATCCGATTGTCAGGTGGTGCTATCAAATTTGCAATTATGCGATCGGCCGACCACATCATCTGCATTGCAATCGACAAGTAGTGGTGTTTCAACAACAGTGGCGGCCACAGCCGATAATTCAACCATTATTCAAGTATTTGCCGCATATAATACAGGTTTACCACCTGGTACTAGTCTTAAGCTACGTGTTTTTACGACAACAACGGCGCGCGAAGTTGTCGATTTAGTTGTGAAACAGCTAAACATGGCAATCGTTTTAAAAGGTAAAGATGGACCAATTTATACACAAGAAAAATTAGATAATTTTTGTTTAGTCGCTGTAATTGGAGCACGCGAACGTTGTTTACGCGATGATTTTCGCCCGCTTCAATTACAAAACCCATGGATCAAGGGACGATTATATGTTCGACAAAAACACGATCTACTCGCGGCTATTGAACATTCTAATCGGGAAACTCATTTAATTTAGGTTTTGAATTTTTAATTAATTTTTTTTTTAATTTAATTATTAAGTTTATTTTATAAGACAATTATTAGAGATCATTTCAATTATACGTTAAATTAATTAAAATATCAACAAAACAAAAATTCTTATGAATATGAAAATCAAAACAAATATAAAATGTCCAATTGTAATATTATAATTATAGCTCTATACAGAAATCATATATAAATTAGAAAAATTTTATCATTTTTAATTTATTTATTTAATTTGTAAGATATATAATATGTATTGATAAAAAAAAATATTGACGAAATTTTGTCGCGTAACGTGCAATTCTTATAAATACAATGTGGTAAAATGATTTGTAACTTCGATAAGCATTTAAATGTTAGAATCTAGATGTCACTAGCATTTAATTAAAATATTTCTATTATTTTTTTTATAGTTTTTATTTTATTTAGTAGACAGACTATAACTATTACTATAATTATATTAGCTTTTAAGAATTATAATTTATTTTCTAAATTACTAAATTTTACATCAGATATTTTGGTTTTCCGACCAAATTCTTCTAAATGTGTCGTTTAGTAGCCGCGTTGGCCAAAATGCTTACTTAAAAGCTGGCCGACACTGGTTGAATCCTTGTAGTTGCGCATTGCTCAGATTATTAGTAATTTAGTTTCCTTCTGATACATTCATTAAATTTAAAGTGTAGTGTTAATGTTCATATTCTGACTAGCCCATAAAACAAGCGAGCAAAGTGAATCGTTTTGCTTCCAAGTATAGTTTTTAAATATAATTTTAAAGGAATACCTCGACGATCTTGGCACAACTAACTGATGTATCCATCGGATTTGAATCCACCCAATGTTTCCATCTTCTAAACGACACAAATATATTACATATAGAATTATTTTGTACACTTAACCCTCTTTTTGAGTTACTTTCTCTACGCGAATATTCTACACAACATAAAAACATAGAGGATAGCTTCCGTTGAAGAATCAACTGCTAAAGAATATCCAAATATTATCTGCAAAAATGAGGTTTAAGTGTAAACGGTGAAACTATCAACAATTGATTTAAATGCCACCACCAAATTTATAGAATTTTCATTAATTTACTTACCAGCAATTTATTGTCGAAGCGTATTACTTCCAAAAACAAAATTAAAAAAAAAAACAAAAAATTAAAGCTTTACTTGTTATTAAGAAAAAAATTGAAAATATTTTAATTTTTATACGTGTTTTTAATTAAACAAATTTGTTTTTGTATTTTTTTTTTTTAAATTTATCATAAAAATTAATAATTTTGAGATACACATTTATGTAATTGTTAAAATATATTATTATATAGATATAAATATTAAACAAAAATTATAGTCCGACCCCAAATTTTCAAAACGTTTTGCCATTTTGTTTAGAAATTTACACATACTCACACAATACACACATACACAGTATATAAATTCAAATTACTTAACTTTATTCCAAACAATTCTATTGCACTATATGCTATATTTAACTCATTATATGAATTTATTTTTAACTTTAATGGCACTAAACTTAAACAGAATGGCAACACTAAAAAATTAAAAAAAAACATGAAACAGAATTCAGTATATAAGGATGAACAAAGTATTTTAAATTATTAAAATTTAATTAATAAAATTTAGATTATTATAATAATTTAAAGCTAAATGCAAAATTATAAATTATATTTATAAGGATTAGGAGGAATGGTATAAATTATATTTATTAGGATTAGGAATGGTTGAGTGGTAAAAATGTCAGTTTTACTTTAGGTCTTAATGATCAAGGCTCAAAATCTCAAAATGCCTTCAATTTAATTTTTCGAATAAATAATCAAACTAAGGAAACAAAAAAAATAAAATATATATATATATATATATATATATATATATATATATATATATATATATATATATATATATATATATATATATATATATATATATATATATAATATATAATATATAATATATAATATATTAATATATAATATATAATATATAATATATAATACATAATATATTATATATTATATATTATATATTATATATTATATATTATATATTATATATTATATATTATATATTATATATTATATATTATATATTATATATTGTATATTATATATTATATATTATATATTATATATTATATATTATATATTATATATTATATATTATATATTATATATTATATATTATATATTATATATTATATATTATATATTATATATTATATATTATATATTATATATTATATATTATATATTATATATTATATATTATATATTATATATAATGTATTTATTATATATTATATATTATATATTAATATATTAATATATTAATATATTAATATATTTATATATTATATATTATATATTATATATTATATATTATATATTATATATTATATATTATATATTATATATTATATATTATATATTATATATTATATATTATATATTATATATTATATATTATATATTATATATTATATATTATATATTATATATTATATATTATATATTATATATTATATATTATATATTATATATTATATATTATATATTATATATTATGTATTTATTATATATTATATATTATATATTATATATTAATATATTAATATATTAATATATTAATATATTAATATATTAATATATTTATATATTATATATTATATATTATATATTATATATATTATATATTATATATTATATATTATATATTATATATTATATATTATATATTATATATTATATATTATATATTATATATTATATATTATATATATTATATTATATATTATATATTATATATTATATATTATATATTATATATTATATATTATATATTATATATTATATATTATATATTATATATTATATATTATATATTATATATTATATATTATATATTATATATTATATATTATATATTATATATTATATATTATATATTATATATTATATATTATATATTATATATTATATATTATATATTATATATTATATATTATATATTAATATATTAATATATTATATATTATATATTATATATTATATATTATATATTATATATTATATATTATATATTATATATTATATATTATATATTATATATTATATATTATATATTATATATTATATATTATATATTATATATTATATATTATATATTATATATTATATATTATATATTATATATTATATATTATATATTATATATTATATATTATATATTATATATTATATATTATATATTATATATTATATATTATATATTATATATTATATATTATATATTATATATTATATATTATATATTATATATTATATATTATATATTATATATTATATATTATATATTATATATTATATATTATATATTATATATTATATATTATATATTATATATTATATATTATATATTATATATTATATATTATATATTATATATTATATATTATATATTATATATTATATATTATATATTATATATTATATATTATATATTATATATTATATATTATATATTATATATTATATATTATATATTATATATTATATATTATATATTATATATTATATATTATATATTATATATTATATATTATATATTATATATTATATATTATATATTATATATTATATATTATATATTATATATTATATATTATATATTATATATTATATATTATATATTATATATTATATATTATATATTATATATTATATATTATATATTATATATTATATATTATATATTATATATTATATATTATATATTATATATTATATATTATATATTATATATTATATATTATGTATTTATTATATATTATATATTAATATATTATATATTATATATTATATATTATATATTATATATTATATATTATATATTATATATTATATATTATATATTATATATTATATATTATATATTATATATTATATATTATATATTATATATTATATATTATATATTATATATTATATATTATATATTATATATTATATATTATATATTATATATTATATATTATATATTATATATTATATATTATATATTATATATTATATATTATATATTATATATTATATATTATATATTATATATTATATATTATATATTATATATTATATATTATATATTATATATTATATATTATATATTATATATTATATATTATATATTATATATTATATATTATATATTATATATTATATATTATATATTATATATTATATATTATATATTATATATTATATATTATATATTATATATTATATATTATATATATTATATTATATATTATATATTATATTTTATATATTATATATTATATATTATATATTATATATTATATATTATATATTATATATTATATATTATATATTATATATTATATATTATATATTATATATTATATATTATATATTATATATTATATATTATATATTATATATTATATATTATATATTATATATTATATATTATATATTATATATTATATATTAATATATTATATATTATATATTATATATTATATATTATATATTATATATTATATATTATATATTATATATTATATATTATATATTATATATTATATATTATATATTATATATTATATATTATATATTATATATTATATATTATATATTATATATTATATATTATATATTATATATTATATATTATATATAATGTATTTATTATATATTATATATTATATATTAATATATTAATATATTAATATATTAATATATTTATATATTATATATTATATATTATATATTATATATTATATATTATATATTATATATTATATATTATATATTATATATTATATATTATATATTATATATTATATATTATATATTATATATTATATATTATATATTATATATTATATATTATATATTATATATTATATATTATATATTATATATTATATATTATATATTATATATTATATATTATGTATTTATTATATATTATATATTATATATTAATATATTAATATATTAATATATTAATATATTAATATATTAATATATTTATATATTATATATTATATATTATATATTATATATATTATATATTATATATTATATATTATATATTATATATTATATATTATATATTATATATTATATATTATATATTATATATTATATATATATATTATATATTATATATTATATATTATATATTATATATTATATATTATATATTATATATTATATATTATATATTATATATTATATATTATATATTATATATTATATATTATATATTATATATTATATATTATATATTATATATTATATATTATATATTATATATTATATATTATATATTATATATTATATATTATATATTATATATTATATATTATATATTATATATTATATATATTATATATTATATATTATATATTATATATTATATATTATATATTATATATTATATATTATATATTATATATTATATATTATATATTATATATTATATATTATATATTATATATTATATATTATATATTATATATTATATAT
>OY744477.1:156533620-156653620 GCA_963556175.1 Tipula confusa
AATATATAAATATATAAATTTATAATAATATAAATATATAAATATATAAATATATAAATATATAAATATATAAATATATAAATATTATAATATATAAATATATAAATATATAAATATATAAATATATAAATATATAATTATATAAATAAAAATATATAAAATTATAAATATATAAATATATAATATATAAATATATAAATATATAAAATATATAAATATATAAATATATAAATATATAAATATATAAATATATAAATATATAAATATATAAATATATAAATATATAAATATATAAATATATAAATATATAAATATATAAATATATAAATATATAAATAATATAAATATATAAATATATAAATATATAAATATATAAATATATAAATATATAAATATATAAATATATAAATATATAAATATATAAATATATAAATATATAAATATATTAAATATATAAATATATAAATATATAAATATATAAATATATAAATATATAAATATATAAATATATAAATATATAAATATATAAATATATAAATATATAAATATATAAATATATAAATATATAAATATATAAATATATAAATATATAAATATAATAAATATATAAATACTAGTAAATATATAAAAATATAATATATAAATATATAATATATAAATATATAATTATATAATTATATTAATATATAATATATAAATATAAATATATAATTATATAAATATATAATTATTAATATATAATTATATAATTATATTAATATATAAATATATAAATATATAAATATATAAATATATAAATATATAAATATATAATTATATAAATATATATAAATATATAATATATAAAATATATAAATATATAATTATATAAATATATAATTATATATATATATAAATATATAAATATATAAATATATAATATAAATATATAAATATATAAATATATAAATATAAATATATAATAATATAAATATATAAATATATAATATATAAATATATAAATATAAATATATAAATATATAAATATATAAATATATAAATATATAAATATAAATATATAAATATACTAAATATATAAATATATAAATATATAAATATATAAATATATAAATATATAAATATATAAATATATAATATATAAATATATAAATATATAAATATATAAATATATAAAAATATAAATATATAAATATTAAATATATAAATATATAATAACATAAATATATAAATATATAATAATATAAATATATATAATATAAATATATAAATATATAATAATATAAATATATAAATATATAAATATATAAATATATAAATATATAAATATAAATATATAAATATATAATATATAATATATAAATATATAATAATATAAATATATAAATATATAATATGTAAATATATAAATATATAATAATATAAATATATAATATATAGTATATAAATATATAAATATATAAATTTATAATAATATAAATATATAAATATATAAATATATAAATATATAATAATAAATATATAAATATATAATAATATAAATATATAAATATATAAATATATAAATATATAAATATATAAATATATAAATATATAATAATATAAATATATAAATATATAAATATATAAATATATAATAATATAAATATATAAATATAGTTATATAAATATATAAATATATAAATTATATAATAATATAAATATATAAATATATAAATATATAAATATATAAATATATAAATATAAATATATAAATATATAAATATATAATAATATAAATATATAAATATATAAATATATAAAATATATAAATATATAAATATATAATATATAAATATATAATATATAAATTATAAATATATAAATATATAATATATAATATATAAATATATAAATATATAAATATATAAATATATAAATATATAAATATATAAATATATAAATATATAAATATATAAATATATAAATATATAATATATAAATATATAAATATTAAATATATAAATATATAAATATATAATATATAAATATTAATATATAAATATATAAATATATAAATATATAAATATATAATATATAAATATATAAATATATAAAATATAAATATATAAATATATAAATATATAACTATATAATTATATAATTATATAAATATATAATTATAAATATATAAATATATAAATATATAATATATAAATATATAAATATATAAATATAAATTATATAAATATATAATTATATATATATATAATTATATAAATATATAAATATATAAATATATAAATATATAAATATATAAATATATAAATATATAAATATATAAATATATAAATATATAAATATATAAATATATAAATATATAAATATATAAATATATAAATATATAAATATATAAACATATAAATATATAAATATATAATTATATAAATATATAAATATATAATTATATAATTATATAAATATATAAATATATAAATATATAAATATATAAATATATAATTATATAATTATATAAATATATAATTATATAAATATATAAATATATAAAGATATAAATATATAAATATATAAATATATAAATATATAAATATATAAATATATAAATATATAAATATATAAATATATAAATATATAAATATAAAATATATAAATATATAAATATATAAATATATAAATATATAAATATATAAATATATAAATATATAAATATATAAATATATAAATATATAAATATATAAATATATAATTATATAATATATAATTATATAAATATATAAATATTTAAATATATAAATATATAAATATATAAATATATAAATATATAAATATATAAATATATAAATATATAAATATATAAATATATAAATATATAAATATATAAATATATAAATATATAAATATATAAATATATAAATATATAAATATATAAATATAAAATATATAAATATATAAATATAAATATTAATATATAAATATATAAATATATAAAATATATAAATATATAAATATATAAATATATAAATATTAAATATATAAATATATAAATATATAAATATATAAATATATAAATATATTAAATATATAAATATATAAATATATTAATATATTAATATATAATATATAAATATAAAATATATAATATATAAATATATAAATATATAAATATATAAATATATAAATATACTAATTATATAAATATATAATTATATAAATATATAATTATATTAATATATAATATATAAATATATAAATATAAATATAAAATATATAAATATATAAATATATAAATATATAAATATATAAATATATAAATATATAAATATAAATATATAAATATATAAATATATAATATATAAATATATAAATATATAAATATATAAATATATAAATATATAAATATATAAATATATAAATATATAAATATATAAATATATAAATATATAAAAATATAAATATATAAATATATAAATATATAATAACATAAATATATAAATATATAATAATATAAATATATAAATATATAATAATATAAATATATAAATATATAAATATATAAATATATAAATATATAAATATATAAATATATAAATATATAATAATATAAATATATAAATATATAGTTATATAAATATATAAATATATAAATTTATAATAATATAAATATATAAATATATAAATATATAAATATATAAATATATAAATATATAAATATATAAATATATAAATATATAAATATATAAATATATAAATATAAAATATATAAATATATAAATATATAAATATATAAATATATAAATATATAAATATATAAATATATAAATATATAAATATATAAATATATAAATATATAAATATATAAATATATAAATATATAAATATATAAATATATAAATATATAAATATATAAATATATAAATATATAAATATATAAATATATAAATATATAAATATATAAATATATAAATATATAAATATATAAATATATAAATATATAAATATATAAATATATAAATATATAAATATATAAATATATAAATATATAAATATATAAATATATAAATATATAAATATATAAATATATAAATATATAAATATATAAATATATAAATATATAAATATATAAATATATAAATATATAAATATATAAATATATAAATATATAAATATATAAATATATAAATATATAAATATATAAATATATAAATATATAAATATATAAATATATAAATATATAAATATATAAATATATAAATATATAAATATATAAATATATAAATATATAAATATATAAATATATAAATATATAAATATATAAATATATAAATATATAAATATATAAATATATAAATATATAAATATATAAATATATAAATATATAAATATATAAATATATAAATATATAAATATATAAATATATAAATATATAAATATATAAATATATAAATATATAAATATATAAATATATAAATATATAAATATATACATATATAAATATATAAATATATAAATATATAATAATATAAATATATAAATATATAAATATATAAATATATAAATATATAAATATATAAATATATAAAAATATAAATATATAAATATATAAATATATAAATATATAAATATATAAATATATAAATATATAAATATATAAATATATAATTATATAAATATATAAATATATAATAATATAATAATATAAATATATTAATATATTAATATATAAATATATAAATATGTAAATAAATAAATAATATTAATATATAAATATATAAATATGTAAATAAATAAATAATATTAATAAATAATATTTAAATATATAAATAAATATATAAGTATATATATATATATATATATATTATATATATATATATATATATATATATATATATGTATATATATATATATATATATATATATATATATATATATATATATATATATATATATATATATATATATATTTATTATCAAATTAATAGTTAGGTTTTCTATTTAATGAAAATTTAATTTTTTTTAAACGTTAAACACAACACAATTTGATACTATCGAGATAAGCTATGGGATCGTTCATGGGCATATAATTCCGATGATGATTTACCTTGGGGATCACCGACACGTTGATGAGGTAATAGTTTCGAAAAGAATGAATGTTGTAATGCTTCCGCTGCAAAAATAAAAATTGAATTTAATATCGAAAAAAAAACTCGATTTACTCTCAAATATTTACCTAACGTTATTCGTTGACTTGGTTCATATTCTAACATTTTCTTAATTAAATCAAACAATTGAAGATGTTCTGTAATTTCGCACAACATATATCGGTGCAATGGTTTACAGTGATCACGTACATATCGGCCTGCCGATGATTTTTCATCCCAGTCTAATTTTCCGTGATAGAAATATTTTGTCTTCGTCTTTCGTGCCATTCGATATGGTATTGCGCCTAATATACGTTCCATCATTGCTAAATGTTCACGATTGTCATGCGTTTGAAATAATGTTATGCCCAAATATAATTCAAACATTATACATCCTATTGACCATACATCACATGGCTGCATCCATCCTAATTCTAGTATAACTTCGGGCGCTCTATAATGCCTTGTCGATACAATTGTGCTATGGTGTTCGTGATCAAATGTTGCACTACCAAAATCGATTAAACGAACATCAGTTGATTTAACACGACGGACATCACGATTCTATAGGAATAGACAACAAAAAATTAGAGTTCTACTTGAGTCACAATATTATGTTAACTTACCTTTTTATGATTATAGACAGTCGTATAATCTGAATCCAGGAATAGAATATTCTCCGGTTTTAAATCGGTATGTGTTAATTTATTTTCATGTAGAAATTTAACAGACCAACATAATTGATAGGCTATGTGTCGCACATGATCTATTGGATATGGTTCATAATTGTTTTCACGCTAGAACGAAAATGTTTTAACAAATTTAATAATTACGTCATAATATTGCAAGCGGTTCCGGTCTTACCAAAAAATCGAAAACGCTAAGTCCAAGCATTTCAAATGCAATACACATGTGACCATGGTAATTTAACCAATCAAGCATTTTGACACATAAACTGAAAATAAATAAAATAAAATTTGGTTATAGGATAATGTTGTAATAAATATAAAAACTATGTTTTATTATGTTAAATCGAGATCTATTAAGATCTAGCGATCGATGTTAAATCGATCGCTAGAATGATCACCACCTCCCAATCAATGAATATAAGATGACCACGGCATCTTTGGTGTTATTAGACGCGGCGACCTAAATGACTGAGGCACACCAGACGATGCAACGAAGTACAGTAAGTATTATCCATTTTAACATACATTTTTAGATTAGATATAAGTATGACCTGAGCCAATCTAATGAAATAAAGTTGCTTAGCTTATGCAACAATAACCAGTGGTAAAAATTGCAGTAGTTTTTTGAAAGAACCTGGGCTAATCTTGAAAGAAAATGAAAATTGGCTTGTAGAATTATTTAATGACGCCGATAATTTGCCAATAAACTGATGATTTGATTGGACAATAGTAAGGGAATTTGAATTTAGCAAAGAAATTTAATTGCGAAATAAAGACGAACAAAGATAATGTAGCACTTTACCACATAAGGCACTTCGATATTGTTGCCTGTGAATTTTGCATCACACTTATTATTATTATTATTGTTACTGCCAATTTGCGGGAATGAATGGTATTGTCCCACTTTTAGATATACCAACTCGGTAAAAAAGAATTTTAGCGGTAAGACATCATCTATCCCTTTATTGCTTTATAGCTTTATAATAATAACTATTTAAAACCACTTGCTTTATAATAATAACTATTTAAAACCACTATTCAAAAGTAAATTAGTGTCTCACGTTCCTTCCACGTCGCCTTTCCTTTTCTTCCCACCAATCCCCACCAGCATGAACTACTATTTCTGCATCAATGCCCAAAATTTTCTTTTCTATCTCGAGTTGTTAATCCACAACTGATGGATTACCATCAATTGCTTTGTTGTTGACCTTAGTAATGGAATATATAGTGTCACAAATTTTCACTTTATGAACTATCTCTAAAGGCATGCGCTTTTATCAGATTTTTAATATGGGTTTCGTAAGAATCGCTTTTCAGGGGATCTTATTGCCTATTTAAAACTGGTGAGTCAAGTGCCGTATCTCTAGATATTTCAAAAAGCATTTGATAGACTTATCAATGTCACTAAAATTCGGTCAATCTTGATAATTCTCCCATTAAATGGATAGATGGTTTTAGACGGCATTTCATCCAACTCGAATGAGACCAACTTTGGTGTGTCGCAAGGTAAATCTTTCTCCCCAACCTTTATACAATAAACGCAGTCAGCAAAACAGCCAAAAAAAACGCAGTCAGCAAAACAGCCTGAGTGAACCAAATCGGAAGAAGCAACAAATTAAATTTAAAATTTAAAAAAATTATGTCACTAATTACTTCCTGAAAACCATTCTCAAAAATCACTTTGGGCAACCGATATAGAAACAATTCAGCGTTCAAAATTATTATAGAAGTGTCGACAATAGTTGATAATCACCCAAATTTCCGACATAAATCTAAAAGTTCACATCTCACTCCAATTTAGCAAATTCGCATAAATAAGGCAATCTAAGAAATGCTATTTTAACCAACAACGATTTGGCAACTTATTTATTTGGCCCTTATTCAAAATTTTCTAACCGCGAAATTATCAAAAAAAAAATCAAAATTAAAAGACCATCAACAGGAGACGGCGGTCATTGATGGTCACACTTCCAGCCGTCTATTAATCTATTAAATAAATTCGCGTACTAAATTTTTAATCGATACTGGTGCCGACATTTCCATTATCTCCCTAAAATTCGCTAAAATTTATTTAACTATTTCGACGTTTAATCTCTTCGCAGCAAATGGTTCGCCTGTTAAAGCATTCGGCACTAAATTTCTAAATTTAGATATTTGCCTCAGGCGATCATTTACTTGGGAATTTGTAGTTGCCTGATGTGTCGATGCCTATCATCGGAGCGGATTTCTTTAAAGAATCTGGATTGCTTGTTGACATACAGAGACGAAGGCTCATTGATCCGTTAACCTCTGTATGCGACCGGTGCTTTACCATCCAGCCAAGGTCCTTCACTTTCAAGCATCGACAATTCAACACTTCCCGTCGAAATTTAAAATTTATTTTCAAAATTTCCGGAAGTAACACAGCTAAATAAAGGACCCCTAGTGAAATTTTAAATTTATTTTCAAAATTTCCGGAAGTAACACAGCTAAATAAAGGACCCCTAGTGCATCAAACATTCACCGGCTTCAAACCATTCACCGGCTTCAAACCACTGGACAACCTACAAACTACGACTTGATTACGACACCTACTTGATTACCTACAAACTCGACGTTTGGCACCGGACAAACTACTGATAGCAAGAGTGGAGTTCGAGAAAATGAAGGCGCAAGGGATTTGGTTTTCATATCAACTTGATGGGTGCACTGTTTTTTCTACATTGTATTTAGTTCAAGGATTTAGTTCAAGCCTACCACCAAATTCCAATTGAAACATCTGATATCCCAAAAACTATAATTTCAACTTTTATTGGTTTATTCGATTGGTTATTTTATTGGGGTTATTTTATTGGTTCACTAAAATAACTTTCGGTCTCAGGAATGCTGCACACATTTTTCAGAGATTTATGCATTCCGTACTATAAGGACTAAATTTTACATTTGTAAACAAAACATTTGCCTACTTAGACGACATATTAATAGCGTCTAAATCTTTCGAAGAACACATAGAACATCTAGCGATTGTTCAGCACGATTAGCAATGGTCGACGCATCGGGTACGGAAATTAGGACATTGTTAGTTCTTAGTTAAATACTTAGTTTTTTTTAGTTCGTCTAAATGATACGCAGCAAAGATATAGTGCTTACGACAGAGAGTTGCCCGCAGCTTATTCTGGCATTAAACACTTCATTTATCTTTTAGAATGTCGAACGTTTACTCTATTCACGGATCACAAGTCACTTGTCACTTAATTACGCATTTTATCAGAATCCGGAAAAGGAATCTCGCCATTTGGATTTTATCGGTCAATTCACTACCGACATCCAACACATTTGGATTATTAATGTTGTTGTAGATACCTTAGCACGTATTAAACTAATTTCTATCCCTGATTATGCACAAATAGCATAAGCATGGATTATGCACAAATAGCAGATGCAGAACTACGAGAGCCTATCCCTGAAAGCATGGATTATGCACAAATAGCAGATGCAGAACTACGAGAGCTTTTACGTGAAAAAACCTCCTTAAAATTCAACAATTTATTGCGACACTTCGACTGCTATATCAAGAACTTTTATTCCAATTGAATTTCGGAAAAAAGTTTTTAAAAGCATTCCATAACTTAACCCAACAGGGGATAAAGCCATCTACTAATTTAATGACAAAAAATGTCATCTGGCAATCTATTAAAAAAGATTCAAAAAATATGGCTCAAAATTGATTAGCATGTCAAAAGTCGAGACCTAAACATCTTTGATCTATTACCAATTTCTGATAACTAGCGATACTGCGTAACGTAATAGATCGATACACGAGATGGGATGAGGCAATTCCTGTACCTGATATTACTGCGATCACTATTGCATTCGTCGTGTACTTCACTTAGATTTCCTGTTTATGGTATACCAAATGTCATAAGTTACGGATCAGGGAGCACAATTTGAATTTAATCTTTTCTACGAACTTTCCATTTTTGTTGGGTTTCGGGAGAAAGAGAACGACTAGTTACAGTCCAAAATGTAATGGCGTGATTGAACGATGGCATCGAACCCTCAAGTCTGGCTTTATTTGTGTTACGGTCGTATGGATTGGACTAGCGTTCAACCTACAATCATGCTTGGATTACGGACAACTTTTAGTGAAAAACTCCAATCTACGTCAGCTGAACTCGTTTTTGGCACTTTGTTGAAAGTTTCTGGTCAATTTTTCGAAACAAACCATACTGAAATTCTGCAATCCGACTTGGTCTAAATTTTGAAAGATCATTTTTGTATGATTCTAGCAACATTTATTGGTAAAGACCTTAATTCCTGTACTCACATTGAAATCAACGGAAAAAGACACAAAATTGCTATTGACAAACCATGTCACCGTGAAAATAGCTGTGATGACCTAAACATTCGACCTCAATTATCTTCTAAAGTACCATTTTCGCCAGACAGTTCAAATTTACTTCTCTCGAAACCCAAAATTACCAAGACAGTTACCTTCAAAATTCTAAAATCAACACAGGCAGACAAGAAACAGAGCACAATTCCATGAAATAAAGTATGCCGGTTGCTCCGAACTTCCTCACCTTACCTGTCATCGTTGAATCATTACTGATTCCACTGGGGTGGCAGTATTTATTGTGATATTTTTATTGTTTTGATATTTTCGGTTATTATTTCAATCACTGTATTTCGGCAAGTTGGGTGAATATTAGAGGTAATTTAGCTAAATTTAATCGTATAAATTTTGTTGACGAAACCAAATTGATATAAAATGAAAAAAAAAATTGTTTTATCAACTAGAAAAACTTTACAAATTCATGAAAGATCAACAGTAAAAATTTATAATTTAAAAATTTATTATGTAAATATTATATATTTAAAAAAATGAATGTAAATACTAATTATGTAAATACTATATTAATATAAATTTTGAATTTAAAATAATGAATATATATATATATATATATATATATATATATATATATATATATATATATATATATATATATATATAGATATATATATATATATATATATATATAATAATTATTTAAATTGTATATACATAAACATTAAATTATATATAGATATAAATTTATATTAATTATAAAAATTTAAAATAACACAAATGTTAACTCCAAAAACCCAGCGAAATAATATTCGTTTAGTTGCCTCCTCCGGCAAGCAAAAAACTCTATGGTGGAATTCTAAGGATACCATACTCGTGTAAAATAATTTACGGGACATAAGGGTGCCCTAGTGAGCTAAGCTCTTTCGTTTTAAACGAATGACTTTGAATTTTTGTCGTCGATTTAAATTTGGTTACATTTTTAGAGTTAGATTTGCTGATTACCAGGTTGATGTCATGATGAGATTAAAGTTACATTCCTATTAACTAATACTAATACTTAATTTTTCTAATACTCGTATTTAGAAATAATTATGATCAGCAAAACACTTGATCAATGCAGTTCTATCATTTTAACGGGCCTTATTATTTACTTCAAATTTTAAAATCGTCTTAATCACTAACTGTCGGTATTCCGAAAAAACCAAATTTCAAAACGAAAATTGGCGATATCTTCTTCACGATGTGAATAAAAATTATAGGGGTCAGTATCAATAATACATGGGTCCGACTAATTTAGTTCGTACATTATATCAACTCGTATACTATTTTAAATTCGCATTTGTATGACACCGCGCTGTCTTAATTACTGTCCATTGTGTTGCGATGACTAATTGTGTATTGTACATAAACGTGCACTCGTCTTTATAAATACATACTAGATACACAACATAAAATCTTCGCAGTAAATTAACATAAAAAAAACAAAAATATAAACACGCATCATAAAATCTCGTGAAAATTTATTATAATTTTCCAAAAATACATTTTGGTTTTTCAAAATAACATTTATTTAAAAAAAAAAACAAAAATTATAAAAAAGATTGACGTCAAAAGGAAGAATTCGGTTTTCAATGTAAAATAACTTGGACAAAGAGACAGGTGTCTCACGAATATATGGATTCGACTATAAAGAAAAACATGCCGAATTTAGAAGAAAAAAAAATTTATAAACTTCGATAAGTAGATGTGAAACACATGACAACAACAACAATAATTTAATAAACAGTTTACTCAATGAAAAGTAGGAAAATTATTTTAAGATTATTTTATACTGTCGTCATACATTAATGAAATTTTAATTTAAGACGAATGTTTTTTGCTTTTTTTGTTTTTGTATATTTAATTACAGTATTTTGGTTTATTAATTTTCCATTGTTGATTTTTCTTTTTTTAACTATATCAATGCACATAGTAAAACTCGGATTTTAATGTTGGATTGGTCGGTAAGCACAATATTTTTCCGTTTATCTTTTTTTATCAAATTTATTGGTTTCCTAATCTGATTTGTATTTCAGATCCAAAACAGTTCCCACTTGTAATTGAAGGTTTTTAACCTTTTCGAAGTATTTTAAATATCTTAAACGACTATCAATATGTGCTGTATCATATATATATCGAATTAAATTTCCTGTTTGGAAATTGAGTATACTTCAAACTGTCTAATCGAATTATTAAATTATTTACAATAACAAAAAATAAACGGAAAATTGGCAAACATGTCAAAAATGATTATTGAATGGGATGCCAAAATGAAAGGTCAATGATTAATAAAAGGTGTAAGTGTTACAATAAATTTTATTGGCGCCTTATATATTGTTTGATAAATAACAATATCTAAATTTGTTTTCGGCTTTGACCTTGGTCTAGATAGTTTACACCAAGTGGATATTTACAAAAGGTATTACAATAGCCTCAAACCCGAAAAACAGGCCTAATTCATGTTTGCTGTCTCTTCATTCTAAAAAATGATCACCCTTAATGAAGATTTGTTTCATTGTTGACATACATTTGTTTTCATACATTTTTTATTAAAACCAATACATACAAATGATGTATTTCAAATTCAAAAACAAAAATCCATTTGTCTGTTGATGTAACCCGTTTTTACAAAATAATGACATTTGCCGCAATCTTGTGTCATTTAAACACAAAAAAAAAAGTTAAAACAATGATTTGATCCTAAAAACATTTAAATTTAAAATTTGTAAACTCATAGATGACACAAAGTTTGGTAAAGAAATTTTTAATTATATCGTGTCATATATGCTCATTTTTTAATTTTGTGTGACTTATATTGACAATTAACATTAAATTGCAAAATTTAGGTCGCTTTTACGAACCTTTTTGCCGTCTATTCGTAAGTGCTGTGACTTGGCCTTAACAATGCACTAATGTCAACTCGAAAAAAGTATTCGAGTTTAGAAGAAATAGAGCAAATAATTGAACAGTGGTCTGATAATAGCGAAAACGAATTTGCTGACAGTGGTGATGAAAACTTGGAACAGGACGAAGCGGAAACGGAGGATGTCGAGAATAATAACAGATTAGACATTAAAAATTTAAACATTGAGAATATTCCAGTTGTATTTGCTAATGACATCGATATGGAGGGGGTCTATGTTTTTGAAACAACAAATGATGAAACGAGCGATGAAACAAATAGGGGAAAGGAAAACGATGTTCTGAACAAGGAAGTAGAACTACACGAATTGAGAGAGAGGTTTAAAAAATTGATATGGAAAAATGTGCCGCAAGCCTACAATCAAAATACAAGCAAATTCAAAGGTGATGATTCTCCTACCTCTTTTAGAGTTAGATACTCCGCTTTCAGTTTTTAACATTTTTTTTTTATGACGTAATGCTTGAAATGATCCTTAGAGAAAGCAATCTGTATGGTACAAGTAAAAATATTTCTAATTCTTACACATTGACTAAAATGGAACTACGGAAATTCCTAGGCATTTGTATACTTTCTTCAGTACATCAACTGTCCAACAGCATAATCCAAGCCGCGATGTCTTTAAAAACTTTGGTTAAGATCAAAAATAATGCTACATTTTGCTGATAACAACGTTATATTGCAAAAAGATAACCTAAACCATGATCGATTGTTTAAAATTAGACCTTCCATAAATATCTTACAACAAAAATACCATAGCTACGCGGAACAAAAACTTTTGTTAGATGAAAAAATTTACAGTACAAAAATCAGAAGCCATATGAAGCAATATGTTCCATCAAAACCTCATAAATGGGGGTTCAAAATATTTGTCCTTACTGGTGGTACCTCATAAAATAATGAGCTAATGAGTTTTCCAGAAAATAATGATTTAACTTTTGTGATTTTTTTACAAATATATGCTGTGAATAAAAAACTGACTAATTTTTTTTCTTGTAATGACACTTTGTGTAACATATTTGCATTTTCCAGGAAAACTGTTATGGCTTCCATATAAAGTCCCATATTAAGTTAATGGGAATTATTAAGTTTCGTAAGTTTACTAAGTTTGGGCGATATTCCGTTTATTGGCGCATTAAGGGTTAAATCGTTACGTGGCACAAAAAGTTGTCAAATTTACCACGAAGGATAAAGGGCACATGTCGTTTATCGCAACATGCAGTTCACTTTTCAGATAAGTGAAAGCTATATTCAACAGTTCAAAGATCTTAATAGCAACACAATTAAGTGCATGTTTTAAAGTAAACAGAAATAAGGAAAACGCTAGGAATTATTTGTGTTCGAAACAAAGCGATTCCGGAATGAATTGTTTCGTTTGGAGATAAAGCTGCTAAGACCAGAGCGGTTTTACTCGACGCTATTACTACACAATATTAGCATTAGAAGTGCTCATATGTTGGTTGTCAAATGTGCTTTAACATTTTCAAAAATGTCACATTTATCATTAATTTTTTTTGATAAATTAAAAGATGTTCTAAATTTAGAAAAACTTGTTTAAAAAGTCGTTTAATTTAAAATTCTATTTCTTATTAATGAGACATTTATTTCTAATATGAAAATTTTATATTTTGAAAAAGTTTTATCGTCAAACTATCTATCCAAGGTATATTAGATCAATTAATCAGAACGAGATTATAAGTTCATATAATCGGGTTCTTATATTGGGTTCTTACCCATCCTACGAAAATTGTACAATGGTCATGTACGAGTAAGTTGCATTAAACCGATCAGCCAATGATCCAATTTTTTACGTAAATTGTATGACCCCAATGCTGGGGTCCCCAAATCAGACTGGATTCAATAGAGCCGGATTCTAAAAAATTCCAAATCGATACCACTGCATTATTAAAACTCGTTACCAACGTAACAAACATTTGTAGAAATATTTTGAAAAATTAAATTAGGCAAAGGCATTAAAATAATGGAACATTGCCATTTCAATGTGGTCATGCCAACGTTAAATATTAGACAGTATGTACTTCGTATCAATTGTTCAGGTTTGTTCGTCATACGGAAATATTATTTAGATCATAAAATGAATCATTAATCACTATCTCCTTCTAGAACAAAATAAATTTAAATAATTGAGACCAAGTCATCAATATTTATCCGAAACTAACGTGTTTATTGAGATTTTCATTTTATTTTTTATTTAGCTAATTCGTTAGAAACACGTCGTTACGATGAATTGAAAAATGCATGTTTTTTTTTGTTGGTTTGCCAAAAATTAATGATAATTATTATTATAGCCAGGTAAGTTTTAATTTTTTGTCTACTTACTGTTTTGCCTGTGGATCCTTATCGTTAATGGTTTCTAGGCAAGTAATTTCTAATTTTGCCGCTTCACGATATTTTTCAACATTTTTGATAATTTTCAATGCCATACATTCGTCTCTAAAAAAAAACATAAGAAAATTGTTAATCAAGTAGAATTCAACACCTTTTTTTTCTTAATTTACGTTTCAGTGTCTTTTACTTTAACGACCCGGCCAAATGTACCTTCACCAAGTGTGGCTAATATTTTATCTGTAATACAATATAAAAATTATAAATATACATTTTTTTTTATTACACTTACAACTAAATACTTACATCTATTATGTAGTACATCTCCCGTTTTATAAATCAAGTGACCCTCTTCATCATCTTGTATAAGTGTTTTTGGTGCCTGATGAAATGAAAATAAAATAAAATGAATTAATATTAAATTTATTGAAAATCATAAATTTATTTTTTGCTTTAAAATTAATTGCGCATGCAAAAATTAAAACGACTTAACAATTTCGTTAAAAAGCGTAGGTGGTTTATAATATTCCTATTGGTTCGTCGTTAAGTTAAATATTATATAGCGGAATATGGTTCGCTGGTCTTTTTTAGAGTTCGTTAAATAAATGTATGGAATGAGCGCACATAAAAGCAAGGTACGAGTTACAAAATTCAGACAAATTACTCAGTAATCTAAAAGGCAATTAAAGTTATTTACAAAACAAAACTTTTCTAAATAAAACGAAAATTGAATCGATCCAAGCAATCATTGCTTTCTTATTAGAAGTAGTAAATGAAAACAAATTATGACGACATTAAGTTAGTAGCTTTTTTATAATCGAACGTCTAAAAACAAAATACGATCGACTAATGATAATTTTAAGCTTTAGTAAAATTATGGAAATAAATGATGGTTAGACAATTATCGAAGTGCACACAATAAATTCAGACATAAAATAGTAAATTCCTTTAAATAAATAAAACAACAAATTCAGATGACACATGGTATAGATCATTGATTATATATGTAAATATAGTAAATTTTTGGGAAAAGCTCGATCAATTTAGAGCAAACAAACAAATCAAAAAATAAAATATGTCTTACAAATGACGATAATGCTTTTGGTATACGTGAATTATGTAGTTGTTGCTGTTGTCGATATTTATTTATTGACGCTGATGTTGATAATGATGATGATGTTGAATTATGCGACGATGATAATAATTTACTACTACTTGATGTTTGTATACTATTTTTAGTTCTATGACTATTACTACTATTATTATATGTATCACTATCAATATTATTATTATTATCGTCATTTGTTAATTTTCCATAAACATCGTCGATTTGGGCATATTTCATAATAAGGCTACGAATTTCTTTTCGTTTTAAATCACGTTCAGTTAATTCTTCACCATCGCGTCCCTCATCATCGATACTATAGTTATTATAATTATTTAGAATACTACTTGCATTACGATTGCTACTATTGTTTGATGACGACGAAATATTTTTACAGCTTTTCGAATGCACCAACACCGTTTCTTTTTCAGAATCGAAAAATTTTTGTGTTTGTGATACTTTTAATTGTGATCCACCAATACTGCTTCGATCGTACGAGTTATGTGAATTTTCTCGTAACGCATTTTCATTTATATCGATTGGATGTAGCTTATAGTTGGTGGTGTGACGTCGATCGGCTGAGTTATTTTTGCTACGATACGATTTTAACTGTCGTCGAGTCGTTAAATCTGTCAACGGTTTATCAGTTGTTGTGTTATTATTTTCAGTGTAGAATGCATCGGGATCATAACGTGATTTATAGTAATTTCGAGTGTTACCATAATCGTCGTAATTTGTTTTAGGTTTTGCCGCTACCGAACTATAATAATGGTCGTATAGGCCATAGTTACGATAATCAAATGCCGGTTCTTTAGTACGCCGTGCCGTTGTTGTTTCCTTATCGAGATAAGATTTATTTGTTTTATTCTCTTTCTCGTATTTCGACAAATAGTCGGACTCGGATAAATCTAAATATTTATTTTTATTCCGTGTCGAATATCGGTATGGTGTTCGTTCTTTTGTTTGATTATCTGTTAATTTCGATATCGGCGATAAAATTGACGTAGCACTTTTCGTTAGACCGTACGAATGTAATGGATTGTCTGGTTCCAGCGTTTTTTCTTTATCTTCGTGCGCCTCCAATTCTTTCCGTTTCGATATTTTGCCCAGTATGTCCGAGTATTTCGATTCTAAACGCGATATTGTCGATTGTGGTTTAGATACATTCACAACAGGTGTTGCGTCACGATCTTCTTCTATTATTTTCTAATTTTTGTTGTTGTTTTGGTTGGGTTGTGTGAGTGTTGTTTGTTGGTAGATATATTTTCATTTTGTATAAATATTTTGCACGATCAATAGAAAATTTAAAAAATAAAATAAGAGAATTTTTTATTATTTTTTAAATTTTTATTTTTTTTAATTAAATTTGAAAATTTACTACTAACATTTATTTTTTTCTCTTCACTTTTTTTAAACGTTTTCGTTATGGGTTTATAATACGCACTAGCAGGTGATAAATTTGATGAATATTTTAAACGATTAAATGCAGAGGTCGACGCCGATGGCCTCAGACCCGACGCAGACGATGATGCTCCTGCATCATAGCCACCGTAATATGACGAATCGGTAGCACGTTTTGTATATGGACGTTTATCACTCATTGCGTTATTATGATGTTGATGATTATGGTGGTCTGTTGAACTTGAATTTTCATTACTTAAAAAAAAAATTTTAAGAAAAAATTCGTTTTTAACAAAAATAATTTTCACATTACAAAATTTTATTTTTAATTCAAAATATATCCGTCCTTGTGTTTATTTTCAGACACTCGCATTTGATTCTAGATTGATAAATTTTATTTTTAATTTTTTTTTTTATATTAAAAATTAATTTTCACAAAAAAATCGAAACCAAAATAAATAAATAAATGATTGGAAATTCATTTTTGAAATATGATCACTTTCGGAATTTATCAATCTCGTTATAAATACGAGCTACCGCACACACTAAACTAAACAACAATTTTAATTCGATTTTTTTTTAAATTAAATTGAACATATTATATATAAATTACCGAGATCGTTCAGAATTTTTATCTGATTTTTCACTTGGATTTCGACGTAAACGTTGCATTAAACTGTTATAGCTGTCAGACAATAATTGTGTTACACTTGTCGTTGAACTTCGCGTATACCGATTTCGTCTTGGAGATTGGTAAGACGATGATGCGGCCATGGCAATTTTTTTTTTGTTTTTTTTTTTTTAATTTGCTTTTTTTTATGTTTATGGAACAATAATAATAATAAAAAACTGAGACACTTTAATTAAAATCAAAAAAAAAATAAAATTCGGTTAATTTTAGTCATTTAGCTTTAATAAAATAAAGCAAAATTTTATATCCGAACTGCTCCGAAAACGCAATATTTATTTATAAATTTTTCACAATATCGTTGAAAATTTTTTTTTAATTTAATTTTATTTTTTTGAATTTTTTTTAAATTTATACAATACATAAGATCGTTTTGCGCGAGAGATCGCGTAGTTTATCATCAGTGCGGTATACAAACTAAACAAAGTAACGAAAAGTGCGCGACGATCGCTTTGCGGATAACACAGTGAATTATTTTATTTCGAATTAAAAAAAAAATTTGTTTTATGTAACGGTCACTCGGTAAAATACATTAAAACCGCACATCTTCTAAAATTCACAGTAAACTTAAACACACACACATTGCCATTAACGATATTCACGATCACTAATAATTTTCATTTTCATTTTTTATTTCACCCTGATTCACCAGGTATTTTTATAGACTAATTGTAATGCCCATGACCTGAATATATATTATATTATGATCGGATCTAAGTTCACTCCACTTTACATATTATTATTATTATTAAGTTTAAGATCGCGTAATTTCTATTTTTGACAAAAAATTATTTTTGTAAAATTTTCACCGAAAAAAAAACCGTACGTAAATATTGTAGAAAACTACAAAGATCACTAAGCTATGTGCCTACCACTAGGTGAGGTAGTAGGCAAAATATAAATTATAGAAAATAAAATTTAAAAAAAAAACGCGATGCTGGGAAAATCAAATACAATTTTTGCTAGTTGTTGTAATTTAACGGCTAAAAATATCGTACAAGTAAAAATTCTATTTCAGTTTGGAAATAATTAAAACGATTTTTTTTTTTAGTTTTTGCCAAGTATTTGATATTTTCTTCTCTCAAACTGAAAATGTATTTCAATGTATGTACATTCATGTATATATACATATAAATATATGGTAAGATTCGATATATGATAATGTAATAAGAACAACAACAACAATATAATATAACCACCAAAATATCGTCAATTTATATAACACCGCACACAGTGCCAAAATTTCAAAAAATATTTCAACAAAATTTGATTTGATCGAGGTATTTGATAATTTGATTTGATCGAGGTTGGCCCGCAGGTGAATAAGCACACCGAGTAAAATTGTACGAGCTTCATATATACCAATTTCAGGAAGTGTTCTTGATACTGAAATTTATTTTATTATTATATATTTGTTAGAGTTTTTTGATGAGACACAAGATTATTGTGTTCGTAAGTGCTAAAAATTGGCAAAAATTCATGACATTTTATTGTATTCGATTTTGAGTGGCTCTTTGTTGAATATTATGAATTGGAAATAATATGGTAGGGATTGATTTTGCCTCCGTATATTTGGCCGTAAAAAAACATCAGTGTGGTATATCATCAGAACCAAATCCTACACATTTCTAGTGGGGTTGAAGGATTTTCCAATAATTTTATGATCTCTTTAATCCATTTTCAAGATCTAGAAAACTAGGTATCGAATCTGGGCTTTTGGGTGAGTTTTCTAAGATCTGTAAAGCTGCTATTTTTATGCCGCGCATAAATATGGAAAAATATGGCGCGACAGTTTAGCTTTATAAACAATTTTTATTCTTAAAGACAAAGAATAACCGGAATAATAATTTTAAAAGTTCAGTTAGTCTAGGGAACACGAAATTATAGAAAAACTTAAATTATAGAGTCAAGTTAAAAAATTTTACTGAAAATTTAATTTTCCAAATTTTTTCAAATATTCAAGCCAAAATACCGACATTTTATGAGTTTTGACTCTTTGAGTCACTAATTGAAGCAGACATGTTTATCGTTTACTCGAGCAACGTTAAACATATATACTTATTTTGATTTTACAGCTTACAAGCTTTTAAAACCTTAATTTTCAGGTTTAGTCTAGTAAGGCAATGTTTTTTTATGCTTAAGGTAAGCGTCACTTTTCGCATACAGACCACTGAATTTAGATATAACCCCAGATGATAATCTTAGCTAAATGGAAAGTAAATTGATGTTTAATAAGGAGACAATGTTGAATTTAATCCCCCGACATTATAATATATCACTTAAAAATAATTTACCAACGTACTGTACCTAATATAATACCAACATTTTTAATATAATTCGAAACGACACTCAAGTAGACTATTAAATAATCGAATGTTTCGCATTGCCTGCGTGTTACAATTCACTTCTGATTAATTGGTAAAATTTTCACCTACACATTTTGTAAATTGGGTGAAAATTTATCAAACCAATGGCCGCAACATTGAAATACGCAATTTGTTATTATTCACTCATAACACAATTAATCATAAGCACAGACTTTGCGGAAACCTGTTGTACAGATTCTTATTAAACAACAAGAAAATGAAATTTGTAAATTAGCTCAATGTGTAAAATAAAATAAAAAAAAATTGGTCTACAATCGAAACATTACCCTTTAGACTTACGAAAACTATATGGCCGATTTTATGTTATTATTATATTATGGTGGCATCTTGCCATTTTTTTAAAGGTCATTTGAAAAAATAATATAATCTTATTATAAAGGGTTTCCGAATAAGGACGTTCGATATTTGACATTCTACTGTGCAAATACTATAACCTACGTACGTCAATAATAATTAATCATTTCATAAGCAGGTAAAGTTCGAGGTAACTTAAACTAAATTAAGGTCGATTGTAGCACCACAAATTGTCAGTGTAAGTACTGAAGAAATAAAAAAATTTTCTTCTCCAAGAATTGTTATTTTTCCACTAGTTGTCAATTTTAAACTTTTAGTGTCAAAATTTCATTTCTGCAAAAAGAAAATGTTAAAACCCATTGGTGACTATTAAGTCTATTAAGTCTTAAGAACAGTTTGAAAAAAAACCGATCGTAAGTCGTTGATCGAAACGAAATTCATTTGACAGTTTTACGAAAAGCCGTTCAAAATTAATAAAATAATTTAAGCATTGATGCATATAAATATGCAACAATTTAATGCAACCTGATGCAACAATCAATTTATTGAATGATGGAACAGATTACTTGACGTCGTCATTGTAACTTTACTTGAATTTTTAATCATCAATTTCGTTTCAATGTGCCCTAAATGGAAACTCCTCTATTATGCTTGAAACATAGTCCAACAAACGGACACACACAATTAACTCGTCCATTGACACTATATGACATCGTCACAAAAAACAAATTAAAAACAAATCAAACAAAATTAAAATTTCCCAGAATTTTGCAGGTAGTTAAAATTTCCCAGAATTTTGCAGGTAGCACGCATTTCATCCATACGTTATATTGTTGCCATAATGTAAGAATATATGTGCATGGTCGGCCGATTCGGAACATCATAACAAATGAAAATATTTATAATTCAAGTACATTAGAAATGTAAAGTTTTTTTTTGGGATAAATCATATGATGAAGATAAACACATCACCTAACAAAACATATGTTATTTGTTTATATGAAAATGTTAACCCTTTCGGGGAATTAATTATGTGTATCGTTTGTTATGATATGACTTACAACAATATTTTATCAATATAGCCGAATGGGACTGTAATCATTATGAAATTAAATTAAATTCTAAATATACAAAACATTACAACATAATTATTTCGAAGTGATGATAGAAATTTTTATATATAATTGTGTAATTTGTTTAATGTCTAAATTGTCGCGACCCGACATATATGGATAATACTAGAATTCAAGAACAGCACAAAAATGATAACTTTTCATCTTATACGGAAATAGGCGCACGTTTATGCAAATATTATTCACGTATTCATTTTTCTGTATTGCATTGTGCAAATTGTAATAAATTATTGCAATTGCATTGAAATGTACCAGACAGACATAATTTAATTGATAATTTTATTGTTTTTTCAATATAAATGACAATAATTAGTATTTTATATTGCTGCTTTGTAAATTACTTGTCCTGTAACATGTCACAGTTGTATTTTAAGACGCTCATATTGTTTTTATTTACGTGGGGTTTTCATTTTTTTATAACAAAATAAGTCGTCGTCGGCGAGGTTAATAGGAGGTAACTTAACAGCAGATACAAAAATATTCTACACAGTTAAATGTGGGGCAAAAATAAAGATAGACAGGTCGATTGGTCATTAAAAGGACTCCTTCATTCAAACTCGGGTAGAAGAGGCAAAGTACGAACATCATTAGACTTTTTAAAAGTATTAACTCTTTTAAAGTCGTTGATCTGCAGATAAGCTTCGAGCTGGTTCGTCTAAGTGGATTTCATCAGCTTTGCTTTAATGCGCCATTACGTATACTTTTCAATAAAAAGGAAGAAACAATTGAAACCACCAACAGAGTCAATTATGATTTCACCAAATGTAAGAAATACTGTTCAAAGTAAATATTTGAAAGGACATGACTATAAATCACAAATCAACAGTTGACCAAAGATTAATTATGCTTAATTCTGCAAACACTCGTCATTAAAATGACGATCTGAATGATAAAAGTTAGAAAATTTATTGGGAACTTCATTTTCACACCTAGCGAAAAAGTAGAATTAACTGAGTCAAAAATATCAAACTAAATGAGTGTCAGAGACAGTGCTTTATTCGACACATTATTGAAATACTAAAAGACTAACTGTAGGATCATTCTGCATAAAAACTTCGAATTATCCACGTAGTGGGTTTTTTTCGGAAAATTCTCAAAGCCCCACAGTATTACGTTAAAAGAAGAATTAAAATTCAACGAATCTCGGTCTAACCAGAAATATTTCAAGAAAATAATCGTGTAATTGACTCTTTCGGTGATGCAGTTTCGAGGGTGAAAATGGGTGCTCGAGACGGTTTAATATTAAACTTAGGACGAATTAGAATGTGAAAATATAAGTTCATAGCTCCGACAAGATTTTATAGTGGCCACTATGATAACGTGTTCACGGGACTTTAATTTCTTCTCATTGCCATATGATACCAATAATTGTATGCAGACAACTTATACTGATAAATTCCAAATTAATTGAAAAAACAGTGTTGGAAAGAACGACTGACAATATTAAACAAGAAATGCTTACCTGGGGTTACATTTAATAATTGAAGTTAAGTTTAGGTTTTAAAAGATCAAAAATTACGCCGGCTATTTCCACGAGTAAAGTTTACTGACTACCACACCTATAAATAACCGGTATATATTGATACACAATTATGCAAGTTAAGCTGAAGTTTTGGATATCATTTTGCTTTCAGGCATATTGTTCAATTGCTAAATATAACATATAGTATGTTTTCCAGACTAGTCGGTCACATTTTATAGTTTATAAAACATTTTTCCAACTAACATTTAAACCTCCGGAGGTTTTTCCGCAGGCTGTAAATTGTCTTAAAACTGAAGTGAAAATCACTTTAAAGAACTTTTACAGTGGTTTTTGAAGATACAATAAAGTAAAGTAAAGATTATCAAAATTTCAGCAAAATAATTTCAAGCACGGTTTTAACCCTAATTTTTGAATGAAGGCAAGAGACAAGAGAAAAACATAGTTGAAAAAAAATCAAATTAACATTTCAACAATCTGTTCTAAATAAACTGATCAAATTTTAAATCATAACATTTCAGATCAATCATAAACGTGTCAAACACCTATTTAAATATCGATGCCGATTATCTATTAAAAGAAATTAGCACACATTTTTTGTATTTTTCTTATTGTGAACGTTCACAATAACAAAAAGTAGTACGGTTGTCGTCTACAGGAAGTTCGAAGATGATTGGAAATTAGGTCGATGTGCTAACAAATTGGTAATTTAATATGCTTAATTTGGAAAGTGGATTTGTAATCAAAAACTATATTTGATCATGGGGTAATCAATCAAAATTTCGTTTGATTTGTAAATTTAGAGATATCACTGAACCAGTAGAATTTTAATTTTAGCAGACTTACACATTTAAATATTTTACCAAGAAACAACATTCAGATGAAATTATAAATTTTTAGGCAGAATCATAATGGTGACTTTAGTACATATCACTGAACTGTCCGCTTCAATATATACATAGAGTAAAAGAAATGGAATAAACCTCAAAAAGTTTAAAAAAGAGTTACATATGTCAGCTATATTTAACATGACTTCATGTCACAACATTTCCCTACCATAATGTCTACACCAAACAAATTTGATTTATATACATTTCCAATATAAAAAAAAAGCTGCCAAAGTTTTTGTTTAAATTTCACTGTAAATCACAATGTAATGCGTACAATATTGTTTTTCTTAAGACCAGTGAACTGATGTGAATTACTCAAATCGTAAATTATAAATTTAATCTAACAACATCGTCGACACAACAAAGTCGAATCAAATTTAACATTTACGGTGTGTTTATATTACTCGTTACCAGATGATAAACGAAACATATTCGTATAGCAGTTAAAATTTCGTTATTAACAGACTGTTGCATATATAACTAAAACTATCGTATAACTTTACTATATAGTAACTATAAATACATTTTTTTTAAATCGCCTACACATGTAGACAAACATCGTATAATATTTATATAAAAAAAACTAATTTCATAATACAAATCAACAAAATTAAATCAACATCAACATTGTTGAATCAACGCATGCAAAATTTTGCAAAAAAAAAAATATTATTTTTGCCGCGCGCATGCAAACACAATACACGTATATTATATAGTAAAGTTGAAAATATTATTGATTATTAATGAAATAGACAAACCTGGGGTTAGTGTATTTTATACTCCACATAACACAGCAAATGGTTAATGTACATTAAAATAAAAATTGAATTAATTAAAAAAAAAACAAAATGTATAAATAAATAATTTTATAACAACCTCGAATGGTAACATAAATTTATTTTTATCGCTATTATCATCCAATCCTAAATGAAATAGTCGATCGTCGATAAATTTTCCTAAACGATCCTCAAATGCTAATTTATTATTACTATTTATATTATTATTATTATTACTATTACTATTATTAATTATTTTTTTGTCATTATTTTTCGGACAATACAGTGGATCGAATGTTTCTAAAATCTCATTTAATATCACATTTTTATCATTACAATTATTATTATTAACACGATTATTACTACTATTATTACTATTATTTGTTGACAGGTTTAAGATTTGCGATGATGATGATGAATGCTGTAATTTTGGTTTATGCCCAATAATTGGCCGCCGACTACTAAATTGTCCATCTTTTGACTTTTTTTGTATTGGTTCGTACAAATCTTCATTGTTATGGTCACCGGCGTTACCAGCACCACTTGAAAATGCAGGCGGTAATTGCCCAGTCACAGGTACATGGATTGTATTATTTTTGGTAAATGGTGCATAGCCTACAATGACTTTACTCGGTTGCGGAAACGATTGTTTCATAAAAAAATTACTTGCACATGTAGGCCCATTATTATTAGCTTGTGATTGTGATGATGATGATGGTGGTGGCTGTGGCGCCGGATATCTCATATTTTTTAATAATTCACTATTTCTGGCCACCATTTGATTCGTATAACTAATATCACTCGAACTGCCACCGATTGGTTCCATTAATTTTGGTCGCATTACATTTTCAAATTGTCGTCGATTGTAAATGATCGAACTCGATGCACTCTTACATAAATTATGAATGTTTCGTATCGGAACTTCGGGTGGTACCTTTTGCTGTACAATATTTGCGTTCGACAAACTTTTTTGTACTATACTCGGTTTTGGTGGTGAATTTAAATTATTTATTGTCGACAGATGAAGTTGCATCGATGGTGGGGCTTTATATTCAAATTTGTGTACAGCACTTGGTACAATCGATGCCGATATACTTTTGGTCAACGGTAAATATTTTGGTGAATCGAATATATTCGAAAAGACGGGTTGTTTTATCATGGCTGATGCAGCTACTGCTGCCGCCGCTGCTTCATCGCGTGACATTATTTTATTATAATTCCAACCAAATTGTTTTGGTTGCGGTGAATTAAAATTATTTTTTTCAGCCCAAAAATTATTCATATATTGTTTGCCGGCTGCTCGTGGTATACCATCACCACCAATCGATTTAGTCGATTCACTTTTTATGATTTTATCATTTTTTAATGGTATAAATGGTTTAATATCCGGCCGATCGATATTATTTTGCGGTAGAATACCCGAAATGCTGCGCAATATTTTATTCGAATTGTATAAATCGTTCCAGGTACTTGTCGCCATTTTTGGAATTTGTGATGCGGGAAGCGGTACCGGATTATTATTAAAATGATATGAATTCGATTTCATCAATGGATTTGTGTAGCTCGATTGTTGGGGCAAATAATAATTATCATTTTTCGATATAATCTGGCTTAACTGTTTATAATCTGGTAAACTGCGCAAATATTTATTCATATAATCGATTTCACTATTATACATATCACTATTTAAATCGCCTGTGGATATTTTAAGACCTTGATCGTTGTTCAGCATTGAAATCTCATTACCATTAATTCGACAATCGTTTTGGTGGTGTTGTCGATTCAAATATAAATTATTTTGATTGGTCGTATTGGTGGTTGTAGTTTTGGCCCCAATACTATTTTTATGAATAAATTTATTATTCATGACCATTGCAGTTTCATTGGGCATATTCGATGTAAAACGATTTAAATTATTTGACTTTGGCATTTGATTGATCGGTAATGGTTCATGTATAGTTGACATTTTATTATTACTATTACTAGTGGGCAAACAATTTGACGAATGTTGTTTACTAATGTTATAGTTAAAATAATTATATTCATCGTCATCATTACTATTATCATCTTCATCATCACCATCGTCATCATCATCATTATCAGCATCATCATCATCGTCAACATTATCACCATTATTGTTATCAAGGCATTCGTCATCACCATTATTATTCTGAAATGAGATAAATTGTTTCGTATCTTTTATAGATGATCATCAATCGCTCTTAAATTGCGAGATTTTAATTTTTTATATGAACAATTTTTGATTGATTTTTCAATGAAACAATTATATAAATAACAAAAACAATAATAAAAAATCATTCAACAAATATCAATTCAAATTTAAAAAAAGATAAAAAACATTTTATAAGAACCTTTTTAACTTTAACGATCACAATTCGGCCGTTACCCAGTGGTGCGCTCGCCTTGAGCGCTTCCATCCGTTGACGTATTTCCTTTTTTTTCATTGGAATTATAACCGCATTCTTATCGCTTTGAATTTGTTTCATTTGATCGGCTCGGATCACATATTCAGACCGGTTGTTCGACATTAGATCGCTGTGCACCAAACGCATAGAATCACCATCTTTTGGTGCGTTACGACGTTGTTGTTCGACCGGTAAAAAACGATAACCACCAGAATTTGATAGGGCATTTGAACTACCGTCCAACAGGCGATAACCAACTGTTGTAAACCCATTTGCACCAACACCACTTGTTGCTGGTTTGGCTTGTGTGGTTTTTGTTGTTGTTGTTGTGGTGGTGGACTTTGCAGCAGTTTTTGCCGTAGTTGTTGTAGGTTTTGCCGCAGTAGGCTTAGCGGCTACTGATTTAGTAGTAGCGACTGCTACTGGTTTCACAGGTGTTGTTACTGGTTTAATTGTAATTGGTGTCGCCACCGTTGCTGGTGGTTTCGGTTGCGTTACTAAATTAGCGGGTTTTGCTGGTATTGGAGGTGCGGTTGGTTGAACTTTAACAGCATTTACAGGCACCACCGGTACAGGTTTAGGCATCAGCACTGGTAAAGTTGCAGGTATATTCGATGATGTTTGTGGTATTGATGTCTGCACTACAGGTGGAGTTTTTGTCACAGACATAGATTTAGGTATCGGTGGTGCTGGCATCACTAAACTATCGGGCACTTCACTCACATCACTAAATATAATATTATTATTTGAACTATTCTGGCTCAATTGCGGCTGTAATATAGTATTATTGGTATTGCGGATGGGCACCGTACCAAATGTATCCGCACAACATACATCATTTATTATATGATTGTTTTGTTTAAAAATTTGATGTGATTGTGGGGCCGCACGCACGTTTGGTAACGATCCAATTTTATCCGCATCACAAATTTCATTAAGCATACTATTTTGTTGTCCACAACATAATAATCCGCCACGAGTCGGTATAAATCCCATTGAATCTGCGTCATATATATCTTTAAGCATATTTGTTTGTCCGCCACAGCACAAAAGCGTATTCCTTGGCGTATTATAGCCATTACTAGTATCATTGCTACCATTTTGTTTTTCACTAACAATTTCATTACTATCGGTTCCATTAACAAACCCGTTATAGTATAAACTAGGACTATTGCTTGCCATTTTATTTAATTATTTTATTTATATTTTTCTTAAATTAATTTTAAATTAAATTAAATAATAAAAAATTTTTTTATTAAAACATTTTTTCACACACTTCAACTCGTTTCTAACTTTCTAGAGCACAAACTAAATATTTTTCTTATTATTTTGCTAAAAACTTCTTTATTTTTTGAAAATAATATACAAAATAAAAAAAACCAACTTTGTATTAGTAAATTTGTCTAAAAATACACAAATTTTGAAGGAAGATACTGTAATTAAATTTCAAAATTATAAAACAACGTCAAGGTTTGATCTGTATCTTCTTAGCAAACATATACACTACACGCTACTTTATGTTGTTTTTTTAATTTCTTTTTTTTTTATTCGTGCCGAGAAAATAATTTTCCAAATAAATATAATGAAAATTTGTTATATATTTTCCAAAGAAACGCACAATAAAATCACCCGCGCACAAAGATACACAATTTTAATACTGTACTGTTGTACAGATTCTCTATTTAACTACTGATTGACTAGAAATAACTAAAAAAAAAAACAACAAAACCATTTTTAAGTGGCCAAATAATATAAATGTTTAACCAACATGCAACAACTCTATATAAATTCGATAGATTGCAAAACGATCAGACCGAGGGAACAATAATAAGAAAATGTATCCTCCGCCGCCGCGAGAGAGAATTTTTCGCCAAAAAATTAAGAAAAAAAAAATTCTGTGTTCTTCATTCACAACAGTGTTAACGAATATGTATACATAGATTTTTTTTTGTATATATAGACGCAAAGCTGAACGAACATATGATGTTGGTAATTTTTGGCATAAATTCAAAATCGAGATATTTTAAAAATAATACACACAAAAAAATAAAATTCATCTGTGCATGAGGAAAATAGTTTTTGTTTTGCTCTTCTCACTCGTCGTTTTTCTTTTCAACAAATATAAAAAAATAAAAAAAAATTAAAAATCGAGATGTAAATATTATGAACACTGTAAATGTATTGCGGAGATCATGATGTGATCACACAACTAAACACCATCAACGATCATGCCTATTTGGTAATATGGAAAATTATAGTTTACTATATAGTTGTGGGCCAAATTTGTCAAATTTTGTTTGCGTCAAATTTTAATGAATTATAATTTGTTTTTAAAATTTATTTACTTGAAACCATTCAAATATTAAATGATCGTTTTTCGTGTACGTCATTCTTAATTTGTTGACCCAATTAACATAGTCGCAATCAAGCCAAGTAAAAATATAAACAGAAAAACATTTAAATGCATCGAATTTTATAAATAACACAACACGATAGGCTGGGTGGCACAACCTTTCTTATATAAATTTTTCTTATACAGTTTTCAAGACCCATAAAATAGTGGTGTGGATTTTGACTTCAAATTGGAAAACCGCTAATAATATGGATTTCAAGACCCATAAAATAGTGGTGTGGATTTTGACTTCAAATTGGAAAACCGCTAATAATATGGATTGGATTCCAATCCCACACGATTACTTTGTTTGTTGAGTACATGAACTGTATGAAATTTCTTTTAAATGGCTTAATTATTTCTTAGTTGCTAGGATCAAATTGTATTCATTTAATCTGTCTCAAAATAAAAAAAAAAAAGAAAAATCGAAAAAAACATTGGTCTCAATGATACCTCTAAGAATAGGTTTTGTTAAGTGTATTAAATTGCTTTTTCAATTTCTTATGGACTATCTCGAAAAGCATGCGCTATTGTCAGATTTGAAATATGGGTTTCGTAAGAATCGCTCTCTAGGCTATTGTTAGGTAAAACTATTGAAAAATATAGACAGCAAAACTAAACCTGGATTTTTTATCGAGTGGATTGAGAATTATCTAATGGTACGATCGATTAATATATTATTATCTGACTTACATGAACACTTTTCTTATATTTGATTGACATCATTAATATTCTTTCATGAGCTTACAGTGTCTATTTTTTCATATTTTAATCCATGCAAGTTTTTCTGGGCCGAAGAGCTCTCTTACAAGTTCCCTTAAAATATCCATATGCTCATTGTAATGCTCTAGCCGTAGTCTTAACTCAGTGGTTAAGTTATCCAGGTTTAGTAATTGAATCCTTAATGCCGCACTCTATTAAATGCTTTTGAAATATCTAGACATGGTCGATGGTTCAGCCCAGATTCTGCACTCTAACTTGGGGTCATAATAGAATTTAAAAAAAAACAAGTCAGTATCTGGGTTTTTTAATACACTGTAACTTTTATTTTACTCCATTATAAGCCCTTGAACTTTATTATGTTTATGTTAGGCCCATTATCGAATTTAACACGTATGTCTGTGGTGGACCTTTAAACCCCGTTTTAATTGTCTCGATAGAATTAAAAATTCTATCGACTCATTAGATAACAGACACAACTTATGTGCTTTGCCACTCGATTTAGTTCGAAACAACATATGCCTTAGATATATCCAAATGTACAACAAACTACTTCAAAAAGTAATTTTTTTTCCTAGTGTTACCTCTCTATGGAATCAAATCAAATCGTCAATCTTTCCCACAATATTTAATCAAGTTTTGGTTGTACCTAGTTTCAAACGCCTCGACTGAGATTTAAAATCCAAAGTTATTTACCATTTAATTGGAATCAAATTTTAATTAAATCAAATTGATCGGAAAGTGATTGGTCGAGTACGAATTTAAATCCTAACAATTTAAATCCGATTATCTGTCCAATTAAATTTCTGAAATGCTGTCATGTGATCAATAGAATTACTGAAGTTTTTGACATAAATTAAGATGGTTCAATTACACAACGATATATTCAAATTAAGTTTTGATGAAAGTAAGTTTCATTAAAATCAAATTGCATTAGTAACTGCAGCAGCTAGCCGACATACCATTTAGCCGACATACCATTTAAACTCTGAATTTCATTAAGATCATAAGTTGACTGTCCAAAACATCCCAAATGGGGTAAGGTATTTTTCATAAAAAATAGTAATCGTAATTGGAGTATAGTAAATGGTCGAACATCCAGTAAAGTCACCACATGATGAAACCTCGGAGTACAATACAGCGGTTGAAAAATTCGATCAACGGAAAAACATTAAAATTAATAACATTTAGGAGCAACAGTTTTAATTTCAAAATTCGACAAGGGACTGGTACCGGAAGTAGTTCTGGTATGTCGATGATCAAACTTTAATAAGTTTTAATAAATGGTCCGTTAGCCCGTCCTTTATACATTTTTTAGAACAGAAGGAATTAACGTCAAATTTTTTCCAAAATCTGATGACTTGGGTTGATGTTTTTGCAAACTACTATCACTAGTTAAACTATTAGGTTGATTATCAAAAATGAATTATCTTACTAAGATTCCATTGGTTTGGGAAATAAAAGAACGTAAGGATAAAATTGAAAATATTTAGCAAGTATTCTGAGACCAAAGAGAAAATTCGTTTTATTAATTTGAAACCCATTTCAATTGAACTTTCTAAATAAACAAAACTGAAGCGATGGCCGACGTTTGGAAGTAAAATTAGGTGAGCAAAACCAGTTATTAATATCATTATGTTCAAATTAAACAAACATTTAGTGGATTTAACCTAATCAACCCTATTACAAATCTCTATATTTCAGGTGCGATTATTCATTATTATATGAAACAAAGTACCCTGTAATATTTTTCACTCGTACCGTTATAATCCGATTAGTTTTATATTTAACGATTATTTCTTGGTTAAATTACTATATTATGATTCAGTGACTCAATAATATTACAAAAATAATATTAATGATATTTTCAACGACTTCCGTAAAATGTGCGCCGTTTAAATAAAATATAATCTGGAATCAACGCGGCTGTTCGTAGAATTATATATATATGTATGTATATACATACTTTATACATAAATGAATGAATATATTCACGGTCACATATTCACATCGTGTGTACATTTGGCAATATTCCAATAATTCCAATCTACTTCCCCCTATAAAACAATCACTTTTACCGCGCAAGTTTTTAGGAACAAAAGTCAGATTACTGATGAGTATAATGATGAATAAGTTGCCAAATTACGCATAACTATATTTAAAAAAAAAAAACACTTTGCACGCACTTCTATATATTACAGGTGTTGATCAAAGTATATACAAATTACATTAATAAAGTATTACAAATTTGTATATATATATATATATATATATATATATATATATATATATATATATATATATATATATATATATATATATATATATATATATATATATATATATATATATATATATATATATATATATATATATATATATATATATATATATATATATATATATATATATAATATATTTATATATATATATATATATATATATATATATATATATATATATATATATATATATATATATATATATTTATATTAAAAAGAGCTTATGGAACACAACTCGATCGAAGTATATCGAATGTCAAATTTAAATTATTTCTCGTCATTCGAATTGAATTACGATTGTCGTGATAATTAATTTGAATTTCATTCGAAATTAAGCGAAACTATAAATTCTTTGAACTTTTTGATACTTTATTTTGAAAAAAATAAATTTTATTGAATTTAATTCAAATATTCTAATTTTTTTCTAATTGATTTTCTATTTCAATATTACACAGAAATGTTTTGATGCTCGTGTGCCAACAAAATTACGATATTACCGAATTTAATTTATGATTTTTTTTTCTTAATTTGTGCTAAAAATTGCGAAATTATATGAACTACATATATACAACATAGTGATAGTTTTTTTTTTTGTAGCATTAAACACTATAATTTTGCTTTCATATATGATTAATGCTCAGCTGCACAAAATTTATGAATCATACATATAATTATTACAAATGTATTGTGGAAATGTAATATGCGCAATTTATTCTATTTTTAAATACATATTATAGTCTTGTAAACAGTAAACATTATATGTATTGATGTAAGAAAATTTTGAAATTTCCAGAACACACTGTAATTAAGCGTAATTTGTTTCGATCCCGAGATAATCAAATAATTAAAATTATTTAAGTTCCATCTCGACTGAAAACGGACTGCGAGAGAACACTAATTTTTTTATTTCCGATCGAGTTTAGCAAATTTAATACATAAAGCGTCAAGTCAGTAATCGGTCAGTTTACGTTAAAATTCAACTAAGCAAAATGGGATGAAGAACTAGAAATTTAGCCCCTGTGAAAACCAAGCCTAATAAATAAACACACTTTTTGGGAATACTTTAGGCAGTCCTTAGAAGAAAAAAATTAACCTAAGGGTTCGAATAGCAAATAAAAAACGTTCAACAATTTGTAAATGATACAGCAATCAGCCTGGGAAAGCACCCCACAAATTAAATGTAAAATAAAAGGAAACAATTACCCTAAAAAAATTAGAAAATTCTGGCAGAAAAAAGAAGAGCGAAAAGAATATGGCAGCAAACAAGAGCTCCTCAATATAAAACTAAGTTAAACATCTAACTCAACAGTTAAAAAGAGAACTCCAAAAAGTAAAAAATGAGTCAATCAGTAACTGACTAAAAGAACTAACTAATCATAGCAGGACTGATTATTCACTTTGGAAAGCAACCAAAAAAATTAAAAGACCAACAATGCAGAGCCCTCCGATAAGAAAAGGAAAAGGGAAAATGGACTCGAAATAACGAAGATAAAGTTCAATGTTTCGCGGAGCACCTCGATAAAATATTCTAACCACCTAATGATCAATGATCAAACTTTAGAATCTCAAATAATAACGGTGGAATCTGAAAAAGAAAATGAAGAAATTCTATTGCTTCTTCTAGCCCCTTATTATGATCTTATTACTGAAGAAATTTTAAAAGAACTACCAAGGAAGGCTTTAGTTCAGCTTTCTTATCTTATGAATGCAGCATTTAGAACCAAATTTGTGCCCAGTTTGTGGAAAATTACAGTAATAATGATACTAAAACCCAGAAAACCACCATACGAAACTTCATTTTATAAACCCATTTCGTTTTTGCCAGTTATGTCTAAACTCTTTGAGAAACTCCTGATTAAAAGATTAAATCCGATAATCGAAAGGACTAACTTAATCCCAATTCATCAGTTCGGATTTTGTCGTCAACATTAAACAAATACACAGAATAATCAATATAATTGAGAAAGCACTTGAAGCGAAAATTGTCTGCTTTACGATATTTTTAGATGTTTCGCAAGCTTTTGACAAGGTTTGGCATGAAGGATTTAATCATAAGTTAAGAAACCTCTTATCAATGGAATTCGCTAAAATACTGGAGTCATACCTGAGAGATGGATTCTTTAGAATTAAATTGGATTAAAGTTATTCTGAATTGAAAGAAATAAAAGCAGATGTACCACAGGGTAGTGTATTAGGACCGATTTTATATTGCGACTTTTTATGATGACACTGCGATCCTAGCTGTTCGAAAAAGCAACGAAAAAACAACACAAAAATTACAATCAGTTATCTCTGAAGCACATAAATGGACTAAAAGATGGCGAATTAAGCAAAATGAAACTAAATCAATTACATAAATTGTACCAACAAACGACTTGATCATATAATTATTTCAATAAGTCTTCTCTATCATCATGCAATAAGAAATACACATGACATTTGAACTTTTTAAAATTCAATCGTTTTTTTTTTATGAAACAAATTAGTTCAACATAGCTAAAAACTGCTAGAAATTCCTATTAATTGAGTGTAAAATAAAAAATTGTGCAAGTTCTATCGTAAAATAAAACTGTAAAATAAATATAAAAGTGGTATCTAACTCTAACATTTTCCAAAAACTATAATAACAGCGTAATACATTCCTTTTAGAAAAATGCCGAAAAAAGATCGAAACTAAGTAGGAAGAAAAACATATACGCAAGCAGACTACAAAATTCGAGGCTCAATGAAACTCAAGAACAGCGTGAAATTCGTATATCTCAAATTAATTCAGCAAACTCAGTTAGCCGTGCTCGGGAGACCAGCGTAGAGCGAGAATTACGTTTGCTCATAAATCGAACTCAAATATAATGTCAATAAAAGAACGAATAGAAGATCAACGTCAACGTTCTGTTCGCAATAGAGCACCATGTCAAAATATGTTTTTGGCTTCAGATCCGCATTATAGTACCAACCGGACATAGATTATGTTAATATGAGAGATGTACTAATTGGTAAGATGGATACAATTTGTAACCATTGCCATGCAAAAAAAAGTGGGCTAAGGTGGAACCTGGCCTTTGTTGTGCTTCGAGCAAAGTGAAACTTCCTGAACTCGTAAAACCGCCAGAACCAATTAGGAGTCTAATTTTGGGATTACACCCACTTTCCAAAAATTTTCTCGACAATACAAGAAGGTGTAATACTTTGTTTTAAATGAGTTCTTTTGGTGCTAAAGAAGTAAGAGAATGGAACTTCATGCCCACTTTTAAAATTCAACGACAGATCTACCATTACATTGGAAGTTTTCACCCAACTATTGATAACAGTCCTCAGTTCCTACAAATTTATTTGTAGGATCAATTATCAATTCGCTCAACCACTATGCCAACCCTTAAAAGAGATTTGATAACATTGCTACAAATCTGTTTGTAAAAAAACAATTGCTACATCCAAAGTAGGAAATATAATCTTGAAAATAGATCCAGAGGAGGAAGAGATGACTTTCAATTAGTGATTCATGCTGAGCGTGACCGTGCACCGATAAACCAGCACAGCGGTACATTTAATGCTCTTACTACAAACAAAGTGGATGATGTACTTCTAGTAGATGAGGATAAGGGATCAAAAGACATCGACCTGCACTGCCAAGACGGGCAGTTGAAACGTGTCTCTGACCTGCATCGCTCCTATGATCCGCTCCAGTACCCTCTTATGTTTATCAGACGAGAAGACGGGTACTACCTAACCATTACGCAACAAGATAATCCAAACCAAGTGCAAACCAAAACGGTATCTTACATGCAATATTATTCGTACAGACTCATGGTAAGAGCAAATAGTATTAATCAAATACATTTGTTCTAGAATTTGTTTAACTAATATTGTGTCGACATGATGGTGAAAATGATTTCCGAGAGATTACATTTTATACGACAAAACCAAAAAAAAATGCCAGTCTCCCCATGCATGATAAACGGAAAGAATTCAAAGAGATATCCTGACAATTTATTCCCAAAACACAAACGGGCGATGATGGCTATCCTACATGCAGGCGAAGGGCTCCTCAAGATGGTTGACAAACTACGTGGACAAATGGTGACAGTAGGCAACTTATGGGTTGTTCCGCATTGTCCAACATTGCCACGATGCTTCGGTGCTCATATAAAAGTTAAATTCTGTCACCCCGTGCGGGCAATTAAATATAAATGCAAGTATATAAATAGAGAATCGAATCAAGCTACGTTCTGCATCCAAAATGACAAAGATGAAATACAGAAATAAGGAAAGGTCGTTACATAAGCACTTTGGAGGCAGTCTGGTGAATATTTGAGTTGCCCATCGATGAACGATATCCCACTGTCATTCATTTGGCCGTACATTTAGAAAATGGACAACGTGTGTATTTTACGGAAGACACATACTCCTCCAAAAGCAACGCTTATTGGCTTTTTTAAGCTGTGTTGTTTGGATGATTTTGCCAAAACGTTATTGTACCACGAGTTTTTAAGTTACTTGCCATGGAACAATCATATATTTTCCAAAAGAAAGCGTGGGACAAACGTAGAAGGAGTATTAAACAGAATATGACGCTCGGTAGGGTCTATAACATTCACCCAAATCAAACCGAGTGCTTTTATTTACGTATATTGTTGCATAATGTCCGACGGCTGTGAATGGTATAGTTTACCCAACTTTTCAGACAGCTTGCCGAGCACTTTTCTTTCTAGAAAATGACGATCGCTATGGACATTCTTCATGTGGATACGATGCAATGATAAGATTGTACCATTTTACGGAGACATTTTTCATTAGAATTGAAATATGTGAGAAAACATTTATAGTAAATAAAGTGAGTAAGAAACTTTAGTTGACATTGGCTTGCCAAAATTCACCGAACAGTACCCAACAAAGTGCCGCTTACATTGCTGAATGTAATTTAAGGCGTTCGTATGATACCACTATATGTTCCGAAGTTACGAGCCTTCGATAAAATCATCGATAGCGTTTACAAAAACCGAGATAACATATTTTTCGTGGATGCTCCTGGAGTTCCAGGAAAAACATTTCTTATTAACATGCTACTGGCTAAGGCTAGATGTGTAGGTAGTATGTCCCTTATAGTTGTTGATTTATCAGGTATTGCTACCACACTCATCAGAAGTAGTAGAACAGCACATATTATACGTTTAAACGACCTCTAAACGTTTCTCTTTAACAAGAATCCGTCTGCTATACATAAGAAAAAATAGTCCTCTCGGGAAAATATTACAAGAAATTTCATTTATCGTGTGGGATGAATGCACGATGAGTCGTCGAGCGCACATTGAAGCTATCGACTAGACCCTAAAAGACATAAAATCGAACTGGTAACTAATGGGCGGTGTGACATTTGTTTTTGCTGGGGGTTTCCGCGAGACTCTACCAGTTATTCCAAAAGGAATCCAAGCGGATATTATAAAAGCATCGTAAAAAGGATAGTCTAAATACATATAGGGATAGACTTGCAATTACAATGTTTTTCACATGGACAAGTATATGTGGGTCTTTCAAGAATTGTTTACTGCTGCAGGCTGCTAATACTGATATAACACGGAGGAAAGTGTAGAAATAAATGCAGATTTAATGCTGGAAGACTTCTACATTGGTAAATGAATACAAACCGGATTGCTGCAACTCGACCTAATTTAAAAATCATTTCTACAGGGCCGTACCCTTTAAGCGATATATGTAGAAAAATAATACAGACTATAATTTCCGATATATTCCGCAGATATTGTGTGAAAACTTTTATCCGAACTAATCAGTTAGTTGACTGAAAGCTACACCTTCAATATGTTACGAATTATTTCTGAGAAAATTTATGAATTACATGAAATCAAACACCCTGTATATACATAAATAAATCAACATCATGTTAGTTTACATGGTCAGCTATATACTGTTTCAAAAACATAATTATTTTTTTCCAAATTTAACGAACTCGAATCACTTGTTTTATTTATAACTTCTGCACCGCGCAGAACCGTAACATAAATAGTTTTGTTTATGCTGACGACTCATGTAAATGAAATGGTGTAGCATCTTTATATGAATGTATATATCTACCACAATTTTATCGAGGTTACGCATGTTTGAAGAGCACGGTTTTCCATGAGGGTAAAATTATTCGATTTTGTGTGGCCGCACGATTGGATTACTGGTTTTTTCTTAACGGAAAACTCTTTATAAAATAGTAGCAAAATAAAAAAATATAAACACATCCAGGAATTTCCAATGAATACGATTTTGGACGGACGAGGTACATATACACGTAAATATTTGGTGTGGTTAAAATTTTTATTAACAGCAGTTAATTTAAAAATTAATGTATATTATGGATTTGTATACAACAATTTTTTGTGGTTAATAATTTTTTTTTTGTTTGATTTTAGGAAGTAAAACATTTTAATATTTTTATTAAGAATCAATGAAGCGCCAAAAATGTATATATATATATATGTATGTATGTATGTTTACATAAATTTGATTAGACATCGTGATGAGATCATAATGTTGTATCATATAATTAATGTACATATATATGACCGCAAATTATGAATCATTTGGTATTTCTAGAATTTCATCTGGAAAATAGTATGCCCTATATAAATTAATATTCGAAATGCACATGCATTCGGTTTATTTTTCTTTAAATATTAAGATTAAAGGATGTTTATGTTGAAACGTTGAAATATTTACGAGAAACATTTAGCAGATGAACTAATTCAGCCCTCTTTGATGGAAGGGCAGATTAACATGTATAAGAATAAGCTGAACCTTATTAATTATCAAATTCACGCAATTTATATTTGCCTTCCAGAAAATTGATCAAGAAAATAAAAGAGAAATGCAAACTTATAAGAGCTAATTTTAATTTTAAAACACTTTCAACACTTGTTTTATTTATTTAGAAGATTGGCATGAATAATTAAAATTGCTAAAATGTTTAATAATGAATAATTTAAAAAATTGCTTTTTTAAGTTTGTGGTTATAGGGAAAGCTTTTTTTTTACTTAATTTGTGAACTTCGTGTTACTGATAAAACTTATTTACCTTTCCGAAAAAATTTTTTTGAACAGATAATTAAGGTTTTTAAACCTTTATTAAACAATTAAAAACACTTAACCTGCTTAAGGTTTTCCTCAATAGCAAAAGCTCTCTCACATGTGTTCATTTAACTATACATATATTAAACTACTTTGACGCCCTTACCGCGTCTATCACAAGCATGACTTACTTTTTTAAAGAACGAATTTTGGAAGCTTTCATAATTTATAAAGAAAGTTTAAAGCTTATACATATTATAATCAAACTAGTGATTGTTAATAGTTATTTTGCTAAGCCTTTATTAATTATTAATTTAAAATACCGCGAAAGCTGATAAAAGCTCATTTAGTTACTACTATAATTAAAGGCTCTGGTTATCCAATAAATAATTTATATACATTCGGTAGTTTATAAAACGGTTAATTTAATTGTTTGTACTGTTTAATCAATTATTTTAAAATTTAATGTGTTTTACTTTTAAAGTTTTGTGTCAAGTAAAGTGTAGATAAATTTTCTTACGATTATATGGTGTATTTGCCCTACAAACGGTCAATTAATTGATTTGTAATGTTCAATCAATTTTTTTTAATCTAATTTGTATAAATTTTAAAGTTTTGTGTCAAGTAAAGTGTACATAAATTAGATTTTCGGATTATATGACGTATTTGTTAGATTTCTTGCTATTATATGACGTATCCGTCATAAAACGGTTAATTCAATTGATTTGTAATGTTTAATCAATTTTTTTAAATCTAATTTGTATTAATTTTAAAGTGATTTGTCAAATAAAGTGCATTTAAATTAGATTTTCGGATTATATGACGTATTTGTCATAAAACGGTTAGTTCAATTGATAATAAAATATTTTGGATACAAACTTGTTACACACATTTACAAATATAGCTAATTGAATTAGAATTGTTTAAATAAAGCTACAGATTTGATACTTTTGTTATTAGGATTTTAATAATTATAAAAGCTCCCTTCGTCACTAATTCCGTGTGCTTGTTTCGACTTTTCAAACTAAACTTTAGTTAGAAGTGCCAAGATTTTTTAAAGATCAAGATGATATAGTCTTCCAAGTCGACTTCCCGCAACTATTATTCGGATTTATCACCGAATACGTGTTTTAATTTTTGTTCAACGATAAATTGCTAACCCTAATTGTTAACAAGTCTAATCCATACGAGCCTCAAAATAATATTAGCAACGCAAAGTTTACCACTAAATCCGTCAATTTTTAGTAATTTGTATTTTGTCAACCAAAAATACATATTATAACAAAGCACTATTCAATAACTATTCAAACTACTTACGACCGTCTCTATAAAATTTGCCTCGTCATCGAGATTCTACAAATTTTATTTAGAAAGATTTCTTTAGAATCCTGCCTTGCGGGCGGCAAGCCAAAACTAAAAGTTCGTTGAAGCAATAACTTCTAAACAAACTCCATAAATGGGCTTTCAAACTCTTTGTACTATCGGGTGTTTAAGGATTTTTTTGTAATTTTGAAGTTTATTCCTATGAAGAGAACGATCCAAATAAGAGACATCCTGCAGCAAAAGATTTGGGTGAGCTAGTGAGAATATGGTAATCCGTTTGGTAAGAGAAGCTCCGAGACTTAAATATATAGGGTGTTCTTTGACAATTCCTACAGTTCAGTACAACTATAGTCGTTGAACTTGCAAAACTAGCAAATTTGTTTCTATTTACTAAGTGCCGTAAAAATGGAAAGCGAGCAATGGAAGAACTTCGGTTGAGTTCACCGCTTGAATCGACAATGTGGAAGTAACAACTGTTGCGTTAATCCGATACAACTCCTGACTGATTAGAAACAAAAATCTCAAATAATTATTTATTGCCCAAGTATCATAAAAGAATACAATAAGTATATGGGCGGGGTTGACCTTCTCGACAGTTAAATCGGAAAGTATAAAATATTGTTAAGATCTTAAAAGTGGTACATGGTTGTGGTCAAATATTGGCTGTTATATAAGCGGATTCAACAAAACAAATAAGGTAGATGCTAATCAAATTCTAAATTTAGGGGACTTTCGCTTGGAACTTGGCGAAGTGTTGAGCAAATATCAACAAAAAAAAGAATGTGATTTGACGCCCATCTGAGATTAACAAACTTTTGAAACTATGAAAAGGAAGAAGGCAATAAGTTCCCCTATCCCTATCAAGTAACGAAGGGTTAAAATTTTTAAGTGTTAATTTTGAAAATATTTAAAAAACATTTTGGTAGCAAGCTTTTATAGTAGTTTTACAAGATGGGAATGATTAATTTTATTAGAATTAGTTGGGCTTCTAAGATCTAATGCAAGTTTGTAAGCTACATAACTGTACCACAAGGTCATGCAAATTAGTTAGGACTCTACATAAACTTATTTCATTAAATTTGTCGAATGATTCTTAAGGTACTTAAAGACTTACTTAGAACATCTTAATTTTACTATACAAACGTATTTTTTAATTTGAGTAAACAGCCATTCAAAAGTAAGTTTTTAAATAGTAAAACATATAGTTGCCATTTTTAACCAGCAATTTGTGGAATATAACAAAAAAGCCTGTAAAGGTCATCAAAGTGTAGCAGAAAAAGAATCATATAAAGATTCCAGTAAAATAAATCAGAGAACTTTAAATGTTTTAAGTGCCATCTTATATGCCCAATGATGTTTGATGTGAATGACATATGTTTAGTTAAATCATTTTATTTGACACATTTATTCAAAAACAACATTTTCACTAAAATCTTAAATAATTTTTTACCCAACCTAATATATACGAGTATATATTATATAAAATGAACCAAATCAACAATTTGCATACATGCTCATACATTAACAAACAGCCTACCTGTGTAACACTCGTACTACATGCGCAAAGTATTCAAGAAAACACATTAACATAATAAAATTGTAAGATAACTCTAACCATGGTAGTAAATATAACTTGCTGTCGAAGTCGAACACATTCAACCAGTTTGTAGTTAATAAAACGCGAAATTCTTATCATTCTCACGGTAGATAAAACTAAGAAATAGAAAATTTTCATTTTCAATTAAACATTCGTGCTCGCATACGGTTGAGGGGACTCGTTTTATTTTAATTATCCGAATTTTAATTATTTTGTTGTTGCTATTGAAAAATTTCAATTTCTTTTGAGATAAAAATAGTCGTCAGTATTTCTTATATACGAGAATATATAAATGTTTTAACCACAGAGAGAACATAAATGAAGAAGAGAAAATTTTTTTATTTATTTATTTTAAATTAATTATTTATAAATTTGCATCATTTAAAGCCAAATGATTTCTTATGTAGCGCGTATAAATTGACATAAATTTTAAAACAAGATCAAGCATTACGAAAATGATTAGGATGATATATGACCATATGTGCGTGTCTTTTAAAGGAATCACCATAACAAATCGCAAGATCACCTACACAATATAATGAAAATTTATTTAGATTTTAAGTATAGTTATAGATTTGGTTCACATATATGGTCTTAAATTATAATAACTGTTAAAAAAAATTGCACAAATACTCGTATGTTCAAGGTTGGTGCCGATAATCAACCTGATGCACCCACTAATTTAATTTTTAATTTTCGGCATATATGACTCAAAACTATTTAATTATTTTATTTGACGTAACAGCAGCAAGGTTGTTTCAATTTTATTTTAAATAGATAGTTATCGTCTTTTTAGTTTTGAGACAATGATTTATTGACAGGAACTTATATTAATTGAAAATCTGGCATGATGATCTTGACCTAAAAATTTGTTAAAATTTGATAGACATGCTTTATCTTAAACCAGAACCTGTATATTTTTTCAAACGCATTTCACGATACCAAAAAAAAGAAGCAGCAGAAAGTTTAGATGCTGATCGATCACTATCCCTTAACTATCATCGAACTAGTAGAGAGAAAGAGAGTGAGAGGTAAGTGGCAATTCGAGTTTGGATAACGAAATGGAACCGTACATGAAAATATTATAATGCTTTATTAAAACAGCCATGAAGATGTATCGGCCTCAGGAACTCCAAGAAGAGTGACGTATGCTCTTTCAAAGTTTTTCAATCACTACCTTTGACGGACTACAATAAAAGAGAGGACCAGTTCTTTATACTCATATTATAGCTCTTAGCAACTCTAACAACATCTAAGCAAAGGTATCAATAAAATAAAAAGGATTGCAAAAATTATAATAATAGATTTATTTATTATATTGTTACGTGAGAAGACCATTTTGTCACTATTTTGTATAAGCGTCACAATTCAATGACAGCCCGTTACAGTCAACCATGTATGCATCTAATGTATACACCAGAAAACACATACTGTTAGAAAGATTATCGATGTTATTGACCATAAAACCAGTTACATAAGCAGATCAATCAAATGCGACTTGTTTTAGTTGATAGTGCCGATGACGTAATAAAAGGAATGTATGCGTTAGGTGCAGTTGTCGAAGCTAGAGATCGCTGACTAATTCGAATTCTAGAGGACAAGCTAGATGATGAAACAGATGTTATGGGCTAGGCACTCGGCAGAAAATGATTTCATAAGCACAAAAACTTCTTCGATTTTATGCAACTGCGCGCCAGCTCATTAGAAATAGTCAAGCCAAATCTCTCAAGTTACAAATCGCAAACAGCTGATGCGAGATAAGCTCGGAATTTACAAGCATCTACTCCGTTAGTTTGTTCAGCAATGCAAGCAGTAAGGGCATTTACTGATAAAGTGCAACAAGTTTTTGGAAATGTCTGTAGCACAACGACGGGAGTTTATAAAAACAAATAATTGATTTAATTATTTTAACTGTGCACACTTCTCATATACTGAGAAGAGTAAAGGAAGGTGCGCGATATGTTACAAAAACATCATGCGCTGCTGCATATGGGTAACACGCAAGATGATAACAGTACAGTTGCTGTAGTGCTAGTCCCAAAAGCATGCCTAGTACATTAATTACTCGTTAAACCGACAGATACAGCTCAAGCTAAACTACTGTTAAGCCTATAACAGCCAATACCAAACGCACAAACATTAATGACTAGAAAAAACAATACATTTCAGTATTAACATGCATATATTCTGGCTGTAATAACATAGGTCTTGTAAACTTCAGCAGTGGCATTACTTTACAAATCTACAACTTGCGGATCCTGAACTCAATGTTCCCGGTGGTGTTAATCTTCTGAAAGGAGCCGATAATTGGTTTCGAAAAAATTGATGGGAAGATCGCAGTTGCTAGCCATCAGCCAACGATTTTTGGGTGGGTTGTCGCTGGCATTGTTTTTATGAACAGCCCATTATTTTTATGAATCGACATCGTCTGAAGTATAATCAAATATTGATCGGTCCTTTAGGAGTTTATGGGAAATAGAAGAACTACCAGAGTAAAAACACGGTACACATGACGAAGCAGAATGTGAACATAACTTTTTACAAACTAACATAAGAAATGTAGTTGTTTACCTTTTAAAGCTTCGCCAAATCTACTTGGGAAATCATACACAATGGCATTCCAAATATTAATAGCAATGAAGAAGAAAGAATTCCGACAATCAGGCTTTTATGATATATGTTGCAGCTACATGGCCGAGTTCAAAATCTTAGGGCCCATAGAGTAATCAGTCAGTATGAACGAGTGAGATATCTACCTCATCACGGCGTCATAAAACCTTCGAGTACCACTACAAAGTTGAGAACGGTGTTTGACGCCTCGTCTAAGACCGGCAGTAGATATTCTTTAAACGATTTCCTATAGTTATTGGTCCTATTGTGCAAGTATTAAATAGTGTTTAGCGGAGACACCGAAACAATGTTCTGGTAAATAATTGTAGCGCCAGAATACTAGAAATATCAATTTATGGAGAAGTAGCCCATCTGATAACGTTAAGGCCTACAAGTTCAAAACCGTGTTTTTTGGAATGAGTTCAGCGTCTTTTTTAGCAACTCGGACAAAGCTAATAAAATTAAATTTCAGGAATGTTAAGGATGACATGTTGATGATTATATGACTGGCGCGGATTCATTCAAGGTATGTCGAAAGTTCTTAGATCTAAGATTTACAATTTTTAACAGATTCAGTTTCTAATTGCGCAAATGGACATCTAATCATTCCATTCGATGATACTCGAAGCCTAAAGACCTGGCTGAAGATAAAAGAGAAGTAGCATCCAAAACGATTGAAAAAAATATAAGTTAATAAAGGTTTGCCATGTTAGATGATGTTTCTACTTTCAAATATCTTTAGAAGGCAAGCCGATAGCAATTAAACGTCAAATAATGTCGAAAGCCTCACTGGTTTTTGATTCATTGAAATGGCTAGCACCATCCATCGTCCAGATTAAGATATACTCTTTAAAGGTTTCTGGCTTCAGAAATTGAACTGTGACGATCAATTACCAAGTGAGCTAAAGACACATTGGCTGATACTTTGCAACAGGCTTCCAGATTAAAAAAATATTAAAATGCCACGGTGGTTGTCAACCAGTTAAAAGGAGAATTTTATTATTTCAATTTTAAACCCGTTTTCACGGTTTTACAGCGTTCTCTCGCCAGCTAAATTCAGCCTTGAATTGTTAAGAGTACAAGTACTACCATTTTCGAATTTTTAAGCGTGAAGCTGAGTCCCGATACTAAATCGAATGATTCATATTACGTATGTATTAGATCATTGATGTTTTATCGTTTTTCTATTTTTTGATTGGAATCTTCGGCTTGAGTCATTTCAAAACCCTAGTGCAACCGCGTAAAACAAAATATTAAGGGTCATTTTCTATAAGAAAGACTGTAATTAATATCCTATATTGACTAGTCTCAACGTGACGTATTTTAAAAAAAAATATTTGACGTGTCAACGGTGTTTTAACCTCGGATTTATAAATTCTTATAATTTTACAATAAAAGCTTGTTAAATACGATTACACAAATCATTAATTATACATTTAACAGTCAAATGTCATACCAAATACTTTAATTTAATTTCATTATAAAAGGCGCTTATCAATTAATATAAAGTTGACGGTCAAAAATAATGAGCCACCAAAATTTATGCACTCGATGATAACGTATAATGTCAAGAAAATATGTCAACTATACATTTCATTCGCATGTACTTTATTTAAATAAATAGTGTAAGAGTAAAAGAATTGTTGGTTGTGCAAATTAAAACAAACTTCAGACTTTATATATACGAGTTCATCAAATCACTTAAAATTGCATCTTCACTCTTATGTTTGCGAAATATAACATGAAATGGCAATGAAATGACAAAAAACAATTATTTTGAGTAGAACACGCAGCACTTTACACTCAATGAAATCAAAATGAGAAATATTAAATATTTATATAATACAGGGCGAATCATATTTTTCACATATTGTAATTAAAAAGTTTTGGTTCATATTTTTTAAAATTCCCATCATGAACCACCTTGTACATTTATGAACATATAAAGAACATTTAAACAAGTAAGTACAGCAAACAAAGTAATTTTTTGTTGTTGGTTTAAAGTGTGTGGATGGTTAAACTATTTCTAAGCGAGTTCAATGAAATTGAAAATAAATAGTTTGTTGTACACTATTCGCGGTTATAAACTAGATTATTTGCAACTAAACATTGTAATTGAAGGAGATCAATGTGATTAACAACAATGATGCCAAAAAAAAAGAAGGTTGGTAGATTTATATTAAACATAAAACTATTAAGCTCACTTACCTTTTCAAATTGCACTATTCGCTCGCATTTCTTATGGTGACGATATCCGTTCTCTTTCGCCTTATAACTAATATTGTTGTTGTTCTGAATATTACTATTAATTCGTTGTGGTTCATGATGATATGGTGGGGAGGGATCACGATTACGAAATTTGTCTAGTTTCCGCGTTGTATTAACTGTTCGATTGTAGTTTGACCGTTTCGAGCGTAAATGACGTCGTCTCGATATATTTGATGAATTATCACTGAAACGATAAATAAATTTTTTTTTTTAGTTTGTATACACTTATAGATCGTATATAAAATAATTGACTTTACTGCCAAGAACACAATTTACTAAATATTTCTTCAAATTCTACAAATGTCTTTTAAGCCACTTTCATTTCCTTGTGAAGCTTCATAACCTTAGAACAGAATTTCCAAATATGTATGTAAAAGAGGATATTAATAATATCTAATAAGGACATGGTTACAATCTTGGTAGCCATCCAGGGCAGGCGTGGTATATGTGCGAACGGTGCAATTGCACATGGCTTCGCGCTTCAAAGAGGATAAACACGGCCTTGCGCTAAATAACGACTTGTGCGTTGTTATATTTTGAATATGTCCGTGAAAGAAAAAAAATTGTATTTTAGATTTATAAACTTTGTATATTAAAATATATTATAAAATTGTACTAAAAATGGATATCCAAGTTTAATCCTACTTTATACGACGAAAAAAAGAATCCTCGGTTGACGATTAATTTACACTCCCGGATTTTTTTAATTCTATCTTCATTCATACAATCGTGCTTTCTAAACTTTTTATAATAAAATATAAATACACGTATCAAAAACCTTATAGTAGATTATGCAACTATAATAATAGGTGCGATTAATGGGTAATAATGTGAGAGGTTGGTATATGTCCGAGGGCGCTAGACCGAGGACTTTTCACCAACCGAGGACATTATTACCTATTATAGTAGTAAAAGTCGGATACTTTATTTTACATATATCATTCTCGACTATAATGGCACTTTATCAACAAATAAAAAATTGTAACTCTAAATATAAACGCAACTTTTTTTCTGACATTTTTCGTACATCTAAGTGACCTTTGCATTTATTTTTTAATTGTCACTTTTATAAATGAATAAGAATTCGATCGGTCGAAATAAGTATTATATTAGAAAATTAACAAATGGAGAAAAAGTTTCCGCGATGGTTTATTTAACCCAAAACTTCTGAATTTGGTGTTTCCTGTGCAAATTATTTTCTAATGCAAGTGTATCCAAGTGTATCCAGCATTGCAGACTTGGCTTTTTGAGCGTATTATTGCAGCTATCTTGTATTTAGCAGAACATAATTTAGCTTTTAGAGGAAGTTCTCATGTTCTGTTTACTCAAAATAATAAAGATTTATCCAGTTTTAAAAGAACATCTAGAACGCACCACTATAAAACAACAAACAGTACCGAAGAAATTATTTATCTCATAGTATTCAAAACGAATTAATAAATGCAATGAGCAATAAAGTTTGTTAAACAATTATTGCTTCTATAAATATTACTCTATTATACTAGATTGCACTCGTGATGTAAGTTAAGGAGCGCTCTGTTATTTTCGGTTTTGTGGATATTAATGGATCGGTTGTCCAAATTAAAAAAAGCTTCTTTACATTCGAAGTGGTTCATGAACCAACCAGAAGAGCTTTATCATCCAAAATTATAAGCATTCTACAAGATGAAAGCATCAATTTGTCAGATTACCGGGGCCAGGTTTTAACAATGGTGCCAATATATGAGCGGAATTTATAATGGAGTTCAAACTTATATTATAAAGAAGAAATCAAACGCATTGTTTGGTCGTTGCGGCTGCCACAATATAAATTAATTACTAGGTGATGTTGCTAAATCGTCAAAAAGAGCAAACATTTTGTGGCATTCTTTAGAAAGTATACACGATATTTTCTGGTATGACGTACCATTGGGATGTTTTAAGAAAACATGTCGAATTTCTAACACCACAAACAATTATCGGAAACCAGATGGAAAGTGTTAAGGCTATATACCTTCGTAGGTCCACAATTTCTTCAGCAAAATACTGCAGAACTCGACCATGCAAATTGATATGGCAATGAGACATTTAAAAGAATTGTTATCGTTTCTCGAAGAATATAGAGATTCTGGTTAAAGCAAATGAGATAGCAGGACAGTTAAATAATGAAGCAACATTTTAATCGTTATATGAAATGTATTCGAATTTAATAACTGTACTAAAAAGACTGTTAACAACACCGGTAAAATTAATTTAATGCTTATTAAAAATTTCCACAAACTCTTAGGGCTTTGCATCAGCCTCGTTTCTGGCAACCCAAGCTTTTTGCAAATTAGCATATATACACCGAGAAAACCACCAGATGGCTGCGAAGACGCTTTTGAGAGACTTTTATATGGACGACCTTATGTCCGGCGCAAGTACTATTGATGAATATATAAGAACACAAACTCAGTTAATAGTCCTTTCAAGACTCGGTGGCTATCACCTACGCAAATGGGCAGTCACCGATGTAAAACTTCTGGAAAAGATACCAGCACAAGACCGAGAGATTTCAATTCGAGAAATCACCGAAGGAATAAAGCTAATCTCAGTTCTAGGAATTAAATTTTATCCACAAACCGATTGTTTTTCATTTCAGGTATCGCTGCCAACCACAACCGGATTGACCAAGATAAATATGGTGTCTAAAGCATCGCGCATATTTGACCCAATATGGAATGGCTGTCACCCATGACAGTAGGAATCAAGATTCAAGTTCAGAGTCCTTGCTTGGTTGGTAAACCCACCTAGGAAGGGAAATGACGTGTTCGTGCTTAACCGAGTCATCGAGATATTGGATACAACAAATGTTCAGCAGTGGTCATGCGTTCCATCGAAGCAGAATCTGGCAGATATGTCTTCTCGTGGCTTTGTCCCAAATGAAATTCTAACAAAATGAGGAACCAGAAATGCATGTTATCAATTCAACAATCACTGCTGAAATTATCCAGAAATGTTTAAGCATAACCAAAGGTATTCGAATCTTTGCCTGGGTGAGAATAGCAGGGTATAATTTCGAGGCTCGACTCTTCATCCCTTTTGCGGTAGCCGATTTGTACGAGTCGTACAAAACAATGTTGCAAGAATCACAACATTCGAAATTTGTTTAATTTGCCATTAAACAAATCTATCATCTCCTTTTTTCTACCATTCCTAGAAGCACGACATTTTACGAGTTGGTGGTAGCCTGGAGCATGCAACCGAGCAATATGATCTAAAGCATCCGATCATTTTATCAGGAAGCCATTCTATTAAAAATTGTCCAAGAATCAAGCGAAAAGAATCTACATGCAATTCCAACATTATTGATGCCTACCATTAAGCAGCAGTATACTATAATCCGGTCCAAAGACCTGGTTCGACGAGTGATACATCACTGTGTCAAGTGTTTCCGACAAAAGAAGTTAACCCAGGAGCAGCTGATGGAACTAACTCCACCGCGGGTAAATCTAATATATGCGCGTTTCTGCAGTCAAGCATAAATTACGCTGGTCCGTATGTAATCAGGACTAGTCAAGTACGGAAAGTCACCACCTATAAGGCGTACCTTGTCGTGTTCACATGTAAGGCCACCAAGGCCATTCACCTCGAATTGGCATCCGACATGGCAACGGATAATTTCAGTGGAGCATTCAAACGGTTCCAGAGCCGCCGAGGAATTTGCAATGACGTCTACAGCGATAACGGGACGAATTTCGTAGGCGCTGCCAATGAATTAAAATTTTTTCATGAAATAATGTCCAAAGAGAAGAACCAATTCATCAACAACACAAAGTGGCATTTTGTACCACCGGCATCACCACACTTCAACGGGTTTTGCAACCTTAGACGCGTGCCTTGCCAAACTATACTGCGTTATAAAGAACTAAACACCTTGTTAAACCAGATTATACTGGATTTCCGACCTTTATGTGAGTCACAGGAGGAGCACGTTCAAACGCTAACACATGCGCATTTTACTATAGGATAACCAATAACAACATTACTGGAACCTGATCTCAGAATTTTGAGAGTAAATTTTTTGAGGATGTTTTGCTGCATCGTTGGCAACTGACGCAGCAAATGTTCCAGCATTTCGCTAGAAGATGGCAAGCGAAATATCTCCCCACCTTAAATCGCTTGTCAAAATGGCGGTTGAAACATAACAATATAAAGGTTAGCGACTTGGTCATTATAATTGATGAAAAGAAGTTATGAGAACTGCGCTCGTTGCTGTTGTACTCTTAACAACGACCGCTTTGTTCTTCCGTGCAATTGTTAAAAGCATTCGCGCTTTTTTATAGGCTATGTATTCTGATGCTCGACAGCAACACGACACACCTCAGCAAACCAATAATTTTTGAATTTAATGTTTGTTTCTTAAAACCTCTAAAATGCCAGTTCAGCTGATAATTTGAACAGTTAGTTTGCAGCAATTTTAAGTCAGTAGATTAGAATTTTTTTTATTTAACATGAATTTTGAAGCTATGGCAAAATTCATCTTTATAGATTATAATTGACTTCTTTTTCAACCCAAGTATATGAAGTAATTGCTATCTTTATTCATATTAGCTTTTATGAAATTTGATGCGAAGAAAGTAATACTCATATTATTAAAAATCCTAGGCTACACTCACTTGGCAGTTATTACAACATACTTTTAGATGCATAAGAGCAAGTTGTGAAGTATTCTGGAGATAAGATTAAACAATCTATAGAACTCTTGGCCAACAGTGACTCCACACAATAAAACCAATAAAAATTAACACAATATAAACACAGCCAAATCCAGATATAGCCTTAAACTCAGCAAAAACACATTATTTATTGTCTAGAAACGCTTCATATACTCGTCTAAATGTTTTTTATTCCTTTTATAGACAAAATATGTACATGCAAGAGTAGAAATTCGTCATATATCATACATAAAAGACGACATAAAATAGTAAAGTTGTTAATATAAATCTTTCCAAATACAGTGCTGGTATAATTATATGCAATTTACAAAGATTTGATCGTGACATTGAAAATTAGAAATGTTATTTAGCCATGAAATTATTTAAGTTAATCTGTACTGTTTATATAACATTAGTCAATATGGTTGCGGCTCGTTTATGCTTATAGTCCAAACAGACATATGTTCCCATATGGTTACGCAAAATCTGGATCAAAATAATAAAAATACAAAAATTGCGCATTTACTCTAATTTATTTCTAATAATTTTAATGAAATACGATCATGCCGCAAATTACGTGCAATTTCATTATGAATTATAATTAAATGACCATAAAAGGAGGCTGCTATAATTATGGTTCGAATTTTCGTGTAATATGATAATTGTTAAGGTTTTTTGTTGATGTATATATAAATGGATATTGGGGAAATAACCCCCGGCGCAGGTGAATTATATAAGTTCATTAAATGCGCCGTCAGACATAATGGGAGGTTAGACAAAAACAAAAATAAGAAATGATCTGTATTTTAATGAATCATTAAATGATGTTTACTGTTATTATGTTAATAAAGGTATATTCCGTCAAAATACAATATGATAGAAAAGATTTAAAATTCACACCTACAGATTCTGACGATGCAATCTCATAACATGTAAACAGTTTGTTTTGTACAGCTTCCAAATTTAACACGTTTTATGAATTTTAATTACGACTTTAATTTAAAACTCAGTATAGTTCTCATTGGAACTCGGCCAATATTTTATTTACGTATATACAGCGATTAGTGTACACAAATTGGTAATCTGAATTATAGTGTTGGATGTTAAAAAGGACATTTTTATATATATATATGCCGTCAGCAAGAATATTGGTTTAAAAAATCTGTCAAAATTAAACCTAACAGTATACATTAACAATTTAAGCCAAATAAACCATTCTAATTAAGGTTATACAACGATTCGATTTTTTCTAATAATTGGAAAGTTTGGCGATTAAACATTTTACACAGTTTAAATTGTAGCTGAGGTCAAATGAATGGCGGAAATCAAAATTGTGTATGCAATACCATGCACTGTGCTTTACGTTCTTATTCGATTATCTAAATGATATATGTAATAGCTAATTGATTGTTAACCAGAACCGATATAACTTGTACATGTATTATTTTGAAATATTTAAATTTAAACTTCTATAAGAAGTATATTTCCACGAAATATAAGCACGAGTCGAAAGAACAATTTTGGTAACCCCTTTTCCCAGGAAAAGAGATACCAAACTAGAATTCGGCATGAGCAAAGCTACTGACTATTATTACATAACATAAGAACGGGTAAGGCATCGACAAAAAATAACATCGTAAAACCAGATAGTATTGCTGATAATTTTAAAACAATATTTCAACTAAACATTTGAAAATGTGTAGCAACTATTTCGGTAATTGAAATATTGAGCTAAAATACGATTTAGTTTCGAAACCCATAACAACTACCTAATGCAGCTTACAGTTATTTATTCCTGCATCTAATAGTGTTTAAACTTTTCGAAAAGTTAATATTAAAACGGCTAACTTTAAACTGTGAGCACTTAATTCTCTTTCATACTAAATATCATTAAAAAGTCACTAAAAGTTTTTGTGGCGGTTTTTTCCATTAGCTCTTGTAAGCCAGCTATGGAAGAATGCGCACAAAAAAATAAAAATAAAAATAAATGTAGTGCTCTAATACTATTATTTTGTATTTTTCTGCCCGCACTCCTCTATAGCTGGCTTACAAGAGCTAATGGAGAACATATAGCTATTGGATTATTTTTCAAAGAAATTAACCATCGCCGAACAGAATTCGATATCTGTTAGGGAGCTTTTGGCGATTTATATGGTAATAAAACACTTTTGATGTTGCATCTATTTCTTAGATGGTACTAGCTTAACCAATAGCCTAAGTAATATCTTTAAAACTTAGGAAAATCCTGGACAGTTGCGTCCCCTTGATTGCGTCTCCCAATTCACCACCAATATTAGATATACGTCAAGGGAAAAGATAACATAGTGGCATTTACACTAACCCGACTCGAAGAAGACATTATTGAGTCGATCAAGGTAACGTTGACTACAATACAAGAGGGACAGCGAGACAATGAGGAACTAGTAAAATTAATAACAGAGAGCAAAGTTGAAACAAGTAATAATATGTGGATGGAATTGGTACAGGTATCTGCAACGGACAACAAACTATTCTGTGAGGTGTCCACCAAAAAATACGAGCTACTCGTCAACTAATTGATCGCTTCACGACGGTTACGTTTCGAACACATATTGACCTAGTTGGACCACTGCCTTTGTCCGAAAGTTTCTCGTATTTGATGACCATTATCAACAAATTTACGAGATAGCCGGAAGCCTACCATATTTGTGATATAACTGCGCTAACAGTTGCGAAAACTTTGGTCCAAAACTACGTCTCGAAATATGGAGTTACTTCTATAGTCACGGTAGACAGAGTATAAAGCAATTTGAATCGCGTCTTTTCTATATATTAAACAAAACTCTTGGGAATCAATAATGAATTAGTCGAGCTCTTGCATCGATCTTTAAAAGTTGCCATCATGGCGAGAGGTAGTGTAAAACGGTCCGAGGAATTGCCCATTATCCTTCTTGGATTGCGAAGTTCAGTTAAAGAAATATTGGTTGTACCCCAGGCGATTTTGAAAAATTTCCAAATACGTTCGTCCATCATCAATCCGCACTCTGATCTAAGAGCGAACCGACTGAGTGAGACGACCATACTAATCAGACGACTTCGAAAATAATTTGTTGTTGATCGAAACGAAAAACAAGATACTATGAGAATCGATCGATTAAAACCTGCCGTGATAGCCACTGATCCTATTCCTCTATACCAACTTCGATTGCAAAACGCGTCCAATTCAATGAACCACAACGATAACCTGTAAAAAAAAGAACTGTCATAGTGATATATTCACTATATTATACGAATATATATAAAGGGTGGCCCATTTAATGTTTGCAATTTACTTTGGCTCTAAATTCAAAGACGAATAAATATTTTTCAAAGCGGTTTGTTTGGTTAGAAAGAGTAATATACATTGCCATAAAGTGTGAAATACAACGGACAACAAACTATTCTGCCATTAAGTGTGAAATACAATTTCATTCAAATGACTTTCACGGCTTGATTTACAGTACCCCATTCTGGCAATCTAATTGTTAAGAACATTTTCGTTTGTATGGTCTCCTATTTCATCAATGGCAGTGGATTTGATCTTTCAAGTCTTCGATAGTTTCTGGATAGTTAGCGTAACACTTATCTTTAAGAGCTATTCACAAAACAAAGTTTGACATCTCCGTTACGGCTGATTAATCGATCCCGAAGAAAGTGTGGAAAAGACCAAATGTTTCGTTTGCTGAGGCAAATTGCGCCGTCCTGTTGAAACCATATGTAATGTCGTCCCCAATGACTGTAAGGCCGGCTCCTGGCACATTTATGAAATGCACGTGCCTTGTCGGCATTTCATTTCTACTGGCATTTCACATAAATTTCTTACAATTTGGGTAGAGGTCTCACCACTTTGAAAGTAAGTTTTCAATAGTTCCTAATTTTGTTCAAGAGTAAAGCGGTGACCTATTTCGTAAAAGTCAAACATAAAACTAATAATTTTTTTTTTTAATATTCCGGTCGCTACGCTGAAGAGGGAGTCATGTGGTGGTTTCTTCATTAGCTCTTGGAAGCCAGTTATAGAAAAGTGCGCACAGAGAAACCCAAATAATAAAAATAAATTTTAGAGCCCTAAAAGAGAGTTGGTTTATTAGAGTCATGAGGGGCCCACAATCTAAATATTTAACCCACTATATATTCCAAAACATTACGAAATATTTTAAAGAAGTTTGGCATTATGGCAGACCCTGCAAGCAAAATCTATTTTTTTATCAACAATAAAATCAAAGACTGGAGTTATATATAGCGGAAATATGCTTTAGAGTTAAGCAAAGATTTTTTTCGTACTTAAGAGTAGAAGTGGTTCTAACTTTATTTACAGTTGTGACATAATTAACAATTCTAGATTAAATAAAATAAAAAAATAATTTTGCATATAACAATATACTGCAAAACGTCTACGAAATTGAAAAGTTCGTGAATGCCATCCAGCTCCTCGACAACACGCACAATAGCAATAATTCGCTAAGTATTTAGTGGTAGCCACCACTATATGATACTGAAAAATATCCCCAAAGACCGAAGCTTTGTATTTAACAAATGTAAAGTAGTAAAAGCTAAAATAAAACCCTATTGGACCTTAAAATAAATATTTTAAGTTATTAAACTGAAAAACGCCGTTATCATAGGATTTTAATACTTTGCCACATTACTTGTGGTTTGAGTTTGAAGTAGAATGAACACAAAATCATGTCATTGAACGACAATGAATGAGTGGGTATTAATTGGTAAGTAGGCAAATAAATATTTAAATTAATATTTTTACTTTATAGTTACTGAGAACGCTTTTTTGAACACAGTGTGGCTTATCAGATAAGAACTATAGATGGATTACTAATTTAAAATGCATTTTAGTTGATGACGAGAAGTATAGAGTTTTTTTTTTAAGGTGGAAAAACCCATTGGTAAAAATGATTTACGCACCAGGAAATTTGTGTATAACAACACGTATGGGCAAATCTTTCAAGTGACAAACCTTAGGCTACAAATTCAGCTAAAAAACGAACGAACTAAAAGTTAATTCTTATAGCGTAACTCATTGAATTTGTATTGAGAATAAGCTTATATTTACCGAAACATTTAAAATAATGTGCCAACGATATCTCTCAGCTATGTTCGTGTGCAAGTGATAAGTTAAATTAAATGACTTATTTTCGGTGTTAGATTAATGTTCCCTAAAAGTCATTGATACACTTTAAAATGTAACATGCATATCAACCATAGTGGATTACAGTTTTTTTTGAAGTATTGATCAGCCAGTGGATTTTAAGTCTCTTGAAGGCTATTTTTTAATCAATAATTTACATTTACACTATCCATTCAACTGCTTTTTGCCCACTTTTGCATCTAATTATCCAATACCATGGATCAATAGACCTGGTTTCATAGCAAACGTTAGTGAAATTAGAAAAAATTTGTAAATTTGATTTTACACTGAAGTATAGTAAGCAGCAGTTTGAAAACTTATACAAACGAAACAGCATCTAGCGTTGACCCATCCAACTCATTGAAAAAAGAACCCAGAATTACTCTTGAGTGAGTTATATCTTAGGAGACCCGTCAAATATCGATATTTATTGGCCGTATACAACCAGACTAAACAAACCATCAGATTAAGACAAATGAGACCTGCAAAAATTCAGTAGCCTCTATTTCTGAGATATCCCAAGAAGTACTACATTAAGAAGATTAAGATATTATCTTGCTTTACTAGAAACCTGAAAAAATTTAGTTCTCTTTAATTATTTCACTTTAGTGACCCGCCAAAAAAATGAAACTTGCTTGAGTGAATTTGTCTCTGTTAATGTTTCACTTATATTATACCGTCAAAGGAACTTAAGATATGGTTTAATAACAGAATAGTAATTGTATAACTTTGCCAGACCCTAGCCTTCAAGTTCCGACTTGTTAGTGAAAAACGTCACCCGTTAAAAATCGAAAAGCTTGCCTGGAAAGCTTTAATACATCGATCGAATACATAGCCTGAAACTATAGCAGAGTATTCTTTTGTTCGAATTTTACAGATCTCGTTTAGTGGAGTAATGAGGCTTTCATCAGAGACCTGCTAAACTTTTCTTGACTATGATTTTTACAGGAAACCTAATTTAAGCTCTAGAAACAGGTTTATGATTTTTTTTTTTGACTTTTCAGAGTCAGACCCGTGTAAAATAACACAACGTCACAAGGTGACCAGCTAAAAAATTCACTAGGCTCTGTCTTGAGTCAGACTGGTAATTTTTGATACACTGAAATTTGGCTAGTCAGAAGTAATTTAGTAAAAATATTATGATTTTATTTCAACTTTGCCAGGCCCAAAACAAAACTGTATACAACCACCTTTTATTTTGACGCTTGAAAACCATCGTTGTTATGTTAATTAATCTGTTGACAAATTCAATCAACATTTTTATTATAATGTATGACATTTTAATTCTTGTGTATGAAATACAGTTATAATTTATCGTAAGTGCAACGACTCATTAATTTTTAACATCCGCGCGCTTATAATTTTTTTGTTTGTATCTACCCAAATTATTCATGCTGAAGTTATTTTGACAATGATTGTATATCATTTCGTTTGGCATTATTTTACTTCTTCTTGAACGTCTTATTGAAAGTGAAACGATATTTTTTTTTTTTATGTTTGGTATACGTATCCCACGAAATTTTATAGCCAAAAATTATGCATAACCTTGAATCACGCGCAATTTATAATATATTTAATTATTGTGAAAATGTTATTAATTGAATAGAGGACCTTTCAGGTTATGACCCCATGTCATTATTTTAATATTTATTGTAAACATTTTGCGTACTTACAGTGTTTCATTTTTCGTGGGCTCCAATGCTTTTGCCTCGAATAACGATTGATTACATTTTGGTATCCACGAGGCCACAGCCAAATATAGTACCGGCTCCTCGTGTATTATATACTCGTTACCATTATAATATCGACTTATCCGTTCAAATTTATAAAAATTATTTTCATGACTAGTTGGACATGTCGATAGGGGCTCTACTTTATCACCGTGTCGATGATGGTTTTGATTAGATTTATTAGGAACACTTTTTGAAAAATCAACGTATAATGGTTCGTTCGACGGTTTACGATTAAATTCATCTTCAATATAATTATTATTATTATTATTATTGTTATGATTGTTATTAGTTTGATTATGATTTTCAATACTACTACTAGTACAACGACTAGAATAGTTTGAATAGGAACGATTTTTATAAAATTCCTGTTCGAATGGTAGACCCGATGGAAATTTATCTGAATATGAACACTGTGTTTCCTCTTTATATTTTTTGCCGTTGTTATAAGAGATTCGCGCCACATTTTCACGATCGTAATTTTTATTATTATTAATGTTATTACTATTATTGTTGTTACGATCACTGTAAAGTGGTCGTTTTTGTGTATTCACAACCACATTCGTTTTATTATTATTTAGATTACAATAGTTACGATGACCGTTTGCATTATACGTATTTTTGAGTAATGGTTTTTTACGTGGCGGGCATGCTATCGTCGACGAATTACTCGACGAAGTCGATTTGGTTTCGATTTTTTTCTGTTGTTCACTCATTATTATAGAAGCACGCGGAAATATGATTTTATTTTGTTTCGATTGGGTGTATACATGGGTCGACATGGGCAATTTGCGTGGATTGTGTACGCGACATGTTGTACGACACGATGTTGTAGTTGTTGTCGTTTGTGTCAACGAACTGGTTAGATTTAACATTTTTTTTGCATTCGATTTTCACTTTTTTTCAACAAATTTTATTTGCATTTTTTTTTTCTCTTCTTATTTTTTTTAACACTTTAAGCACAACCACACCACTTAGTTTCGCAATTAGATATTCATAAATATTTTTTTTTTGTATTATATTCTAATTCTTAAAATATGTGTACAACTCAATTTGTATACGAATTCAGTTCATTAACACGAATTTTGGTGATCGAAAGTTAATTGTAAGTGGTGCACATTAAACATTTGTGGAACACAAGATAAAAAAATTAACGATTTACACACTAAGTAAAAATTTATATCCTTATTTGGTGAATAAATAAATTTTCCAATATGTAATTTCACAACACAGTATACGATAGTTCGAGATTAATTCACAAGATAAATGCACTACACTAGTCTACACTTTTAATTTAAATATAAAAAAAAATTCGATTTATTTTTAAACATTCACGACGAGATAAGAAGCGCACAATTATTTCATATTCAATCAACAGCACGATATCATTGTCACTAAATCCACACCGTATGTTTTATTATTATTTTTTAATTAAGTTGATTTTGTTGCGGTTATTATTTTCTCAAAAACATAAAAATAAAGAAAACCAAAAAGTAGTTTTCCCTCTTTCTTCGCCGCAATATTATTTTATACTGTGTCTTTATACTGTGTGTAAGTACCAAACACAGAAATTGAAATAAAAACAAAAAAACTACACAACGAGTATAGTGTGGAGAGACTTAAGGCCTTGGCGTACATAATACAACTACACTACAATTTCATGACTTATACACTTAAGCAAAATAAGTAAAATAAAAAATGTAAGACAGAAAATAATGGTCCGTATATGTTACACACACTGAGCTTATAAAAACATATACACAAGACAACCAAATAATTTGTCCGTTAAGACAAGAACCCAAAATAAATATTTGTTTTTTTGTACGCGGTCGCTGGTTATTTGAGCGATAACACAAAGAACCTAAATGACTAACCAAAGAAAAAAAAAAGTTAATCTCAATTCTTAAATAATGCGAAGACATTTAAAATACGAAAGAAATTCTTTATGTTTTATACAGACTCTTTTACACATCGTTTTAATGAGGTTAATGATTTTGTATTCGCGCTCGGAACACACTAACCAAGAACTTCACTTTCATCTTCATTTAATGATATTTCGACAAATAAAGTTGCATCTAAATACTTAAATTTGTGCAGTGATTCATAATCTGTGACAAAATACGTTCCCTTAACGATAATTTATGAACATGTATCTACAATCTTAATCTCATAGTGTGCCTCTAAAGTGCTCCACATTGAAAACAAAGCATACACATATACTTAGGTCAGAAAAACTACATGCAGCTCTGAATATCTCCCAATAAGTCCACGTTTTCTATTTTTGATGTTAAGCTCATTGGTTTTTTTTAACATGCTCTTCCCAGTTCAGCTTTGGCTACATCCAGTAAGATTGTGTAAGATATTTTCTTATTTTCAAGCTTATCTTTTATGATGTTTGAGATCCTGTGAAATGTTTCAATGGTAGAATGGTATTCTCGATATATAAATCAACGAGGCTGTCTTAGATTTCTATCTAAAAGCAGCAGTCTCTCGTAAAGGTTTTTGTAAGTACAGAAAGCAGGGAAATTGGCCTAATGATTTTTAATAATTAGGGAGCTTGTCTGGTTTTGTTATATCATATTTATTTCAACTATTTTTTATTTGCTGACATACTCGTTTCAATGCCATGATGGGTTATTTATGTAGTCAGATTTTCGCCCTCCTTTCTCAAGAAATATACTATATCACCTGTAATTAAAACAAAGCCTAGTTTTTTTTACTTAGATTATGCTTAATTTAGTCTTTCAACTCCCGAAGCGTTATTTGTTGAGTTTTAAAAGTTCATAGTACAACTTTTGTCAAACACAGGGTATGCACCGTAACTGGGTTGGTACATCATCTTGAATGTACGTATCTAAAATCCTCCTTTTTTCCTGGGCTTACATTCTCTTCCGCTTATTGCCTTAGGTGTGGTTGAAATGTCTCTTTGTCACAAAATTTCCTCCGTTATTTTTTATTTATAGAATTGGATCATTTGGCCTTTATAATGATTTTGTAGATTTCCATATAGAATACTCGATGTCAGCGTAGATATCGTCTAACCAATTCATTTTTTAGTTCTTTAGTTCTCCGCTTAAGCTTATTGCAGAGATGATTAAGAGTTATTCTGCTTTGTTGTCTTCGGTTTCTCTGCCATATTTTTTTTTGGTTCTCGCTTTCTACGAACCAACTCTTTAAGTATTTATTCCACTTCATTTTATAATTAAACCGAATATTTGATTGGTACTTCAAGATCGATGATGTCTTCAATCAATTTCCTTAAAAGTTCCCTATTGTAGTTTTATAATTTCTTACCCTTTATGGATCTTTATCCGTAACAATCATAATGACGGGTGTGTGAGTTGCCTCTTGTAAAGTAGAAATCAATGTTAATCTTGAAACCCAGACAATATATTTTTTGCAGAAAAGGAGCTTTAAAAAAGCAGAGATTTTCTATAAAATCATTGAAAATCATTTAGAATCATAGACCATCACTGTTCTTTCCTTGGTCTTCCGAGATTCTTTGATGCAGCTATAGCACCATTTTTTCTCAAATTTTTCGAGTATTTTATTCTTATAACATTACCACTTGTCACTTGCCACATTTCTGTGTCCTATCCAACTTTCTAATGTAAGTTTGATTATCTGGTTGGTTAGTTTACCGCAGAAGTACTTTGTTACTGATCTTATTTAGCCTGTAGCATTTATTCCCCTAAGTCATTTAGAGCTACGAAAAGTTTTGATCTTTTGATCATTTTAGTTTTTAACTTAGGACTACGATTCTCTTCAATATTCTTCCACGTTTCATCACTAGTTCACAAATTCCGGGAGTTGTTCTGGTGGTCAAACACACTGGTAGCAATTTTCCTACCTGATAAATGGACGCAGAAATACTATTGAAAATGTTTGTTTGTTTGTTCCGCACCTCACATGTTAAGAAACTCTAATCTACGTAAAATACTACAAAAACGTATTTCATAATGAATTCATATCTTATCCGTCTTACATAAGACGATTTATTTAAACTTGATATTTTGGATTTACATTTTACGTAAATCCATACGGTGCAAAACACTAAGTTTATGATTAGTAATCAAGTATTTCTTGAAATGTTTGTTGATTCATATTCTCATTTTTTGGGGTTTTGATATAGCATCGTAGTCATATACTAGACCGATTAAATTCGAATTAAGCGTATTTAAAGCACTTTGAAGTTTTATCAAGTTGAAAAATATATAGTTGTATTTCATATTACTTCGTATTAAGACGTTAAGTGCTTCTATAGAGCTCATAAAAATGCACAAATATTATAAATTCTGTACACAACACGAATATCAAATGTATTTTGACTCAGTCAGATAATATTTCAAGAATGTCATCATTGATTCACATGTTTGTCGAACAAAACGAATAAAACAAATTAAAACAACAACCAACGGGAGTATAAGATGCCTCATAAAAATCTTCGTCTTTTTTATCAATTAGATTAAAATTAATTGGCTAATGTATTTTAATAAGACAGAAAATAAATATTATAAAGAATTTACATAATAAGAATAAGAAGCGTAACGGTCAAATATTGAAATTGATAAGATGAAATAGTAATTTTATGATTGTGTGATGTTAATGTCTTATAAAGGGTAACACATACTACATTATATATAATTTACTTAAGTAAGACGTTTTTCACATTTTAGATATTCAAATTATATTCTCGATTTCAAAATCCACTTATTCTGCCTCTTTAAAAATTTTAAGTGCACTTTAGGAAAACTAGGGGGCTATGTTAATATAAATGTAAATAATGGCACAAAAAAAGATAAGTAGCAATATTGGTGAATGGTTACAAAAATTATAAGTCATAATCGCGTCATAAAGGCATCAATCTAAGTTTGGCACATATGTATTTCATTAGAAAAACTACTTTGGTATAATTTTTAAAAAAATTTGCGGGCATAATTGTTTAAATTCAATGGAACAGCAAACCGACCAGAACTCGACTTCCTTAATCGCGTTTGGGATAAACTTGTTACTGACTGAGTTCATGGAAAACGATTTTTTAAAATATTAGCCGTTTACAGAACATAGCCAAATATCTGAAACAAGATGTAAAATAGTATGTATTTTATACAGATAAGCAGATCAATATATACGAATTTATTGGAATTCACCAATACAACCATCAAATAAATTGAAAAGAACTATCAGATGGATGTAGTTTGTACCGACTTCTGTAAGCATTTGATTCTATTTGTTATCCTTAAAGGCGCCTGACAGTCTTCATGCATTTGGATTTTCCATCAAATTTGCAAACTGGTTCCGATCTTCCTTCCTAAATCGAACTCAAAACGTGTTAAGTAGAAATAAGAAATCCCAAATTATCATCGACCGACTTATATAGGTTATATATAAATAATTGCAAGATGTTCATATTTGCAGATTATATTAAAATTATCCATAGTATCAAGGAAATGTATGATAACTGGCCGACTGTACAGCACTGAAATAGACTGTACAGCACTCAAAGTTACCTTCCGCCCCCATACAAGGAGGGGAAGGGGATATGAATTTAAGCACTAATTTATGTCTCCCTCGGAATTATTAAATTTTGATCTTGTACATTTTTTTCGTAGAGTGCTTATTTTCCGAGATATTTGAAAGTTTCAGCTTAAACAAACAGCCGGCATATAAAATAAACAGCAATGGTCCAAGTGTTGAACCTTGTACTCCAAGATTGTTTTGTATCATTGACAATGTAAAGTTATCTACTTTTGTGTATTGTTGCCTTTCCTTGTAGATAATTGTTAAACCATTCTAGTTATTTTCCTTGTATGCGATATTTATCTAGCTTTTTAAGTAAAATACTCCTATCAATGGTTACTAAATCTCGTTTACAATCTAAAAAACGGCTATCACTACTTTATTTTGGTTTATTTGATTTTTGCAGCTGGCTAACATAAAGTTACGTGCTATTTCTCATGAATGCAACTGTATACATTGAGAATTTATCTTAAACTTATTATTTTTATTATCTGATGTTTATTTACTTTTTGGATACTAAATTTTATAAAAATCTTACCCGCTTCTGAAAAATACTAATCCTTTATTTCGGAGGTGTTCTGGTGAAGATTGATCAGGCTGGATACAATAGTATGATTTATTTCGCTAGTTCTTGTTTATAGGTAAGTATTTTGTTGTTTATTTGGATACACCATTGCGACGAATTTTTAGCTTTATACATGGATTGAAGGATTTCCAACAATTCCTTTGGTTTGTATACATTTCTAATAAACTTATAGAATAGTCTGATTGCTCCTTTCTTAACGATTGTTTTAATACATTTTTCTAGCTTTTTTATAGTTTTTCCAGCTTTCATCTGAATTTATAATTTTCATAACATTATAACTAAGTATTTTTTTTTGTTTTAGCAATTTCACTTTTAGTGAGAACCAAGGGTGCTAGTATGAGTTATTTTCGTTTGAGTTAATTCATTAGCAGCATATTTTTAATTTCAACATTAAGTCATTAGCATTCTTGTTTAAGTCTATTCCTGTTTTAAATTGCAGCAATTGATTATCTAAGAAAGTTTAGCTTATCTTACTTTCTATCATTTTGTCCTTTATTGCCTTCGATTTATTACAGTTAATATTCGCACTTAACACATAATGATCACTTATTATTATTATTTTATAACTCCACACTGTGTGCTATAGTGCAAGTAGTTATTAGGTCTGACACACTTTTAATGTTTAATGTTCAAGTGTAATCTTGAACTATTTGCGATAATATATAATTAGCTGATTTAACTTTATGCTTAGAATCCGTTACATTTTAGGTCAATATTAAAACCCCTAAATTCAAACCACTCCTCTACATTATTTAGAAATACTGCATTTGTTGTTTGGAATGATTTATACACTATACCAAATATTTCAGTACTATGATATCGTTTTATAACTTGAATTACTAAAACCCACGCGTATACATTTACGTATATATTTGTAATTTTCAATATGAAATTCTGAGTCATATATATCACTGGTTGTTCGAGATTCAATAAGAAGTACTATCGCTGGATTAAACTCTTTTAACATTTGCTGTAGTTCTAAGAAATTTTTTGGTAAACTTTGAATGGTAGTGTACAGTACATTTATTTTTTATGAATTGCTATTTAGTTTATTTTATTTTTTAATATTTTAACCTTCCTTTGGTAAATTGTACAAGAACTTTCACAAGTTGTGTAGTTTGTATCAAACTTATTTGATTGTGCATTTAGGGAGGTACAGTTACATTGCACTTAACATTTACACTTTTACATTCACTTAATTTGTGACTCTCACTACACTTTGGACTACAACGTTGATTAGTACATTTATTCCCGTGATGACCATAATTACAGTTATAACATCTGGTATTCCAATTGACTCTACAACGTGGCATTTGTCATAAAAAATGTTTAACTTCTCAGCTTCTAATATTTTTTTAAAACTTTCGGAGTCTACTTCAATGATTGTGTTTATACCTTATCGGATTTTCCTCTACAGTACGTTGTTACTAACTTAATTTGACTCTCTATTAGGAAAGAATTTTGTTGCCCTATCTTACACTATTTCATTGCTCTCCAATTTTTCTGAAATTCCTAGTATTTTAATCCTTGGGTCAAGCACCGTAAGAATTTGCACGTCATAGTCAGCTCCCATTTTTTCAGTAACGATTGCGTTGAGTTTTTCCTTTGTCTCATTGGTATCACACTGAAGTATAATCCCATCAATCGAAATATTTCGACTGCCCAGTAACAGTAGGGTCAACTATATATTTATTAAATCTTCCCTAGTTTTCTTACTCTTCTGTGGCTGTTTGGGTTGTAATAAAACTAATTTAGTGTGATGACTTTTGATTACTTGCCGTTGGTTTTTGAATGTCTGACAACCACTTGAGTTTTTTTCTCCTTACTGTTGATTAACTTTCAAATGATTCACCGTCAAGTGTTGTTTCAATTCTTCGAGGAAACACTTCGTTTTACTGACTCCTCATACGCATTTTGTTCTTCACGCTTATGGCACTCTAAGCAAACAAAACTGACATATAGAGACATTCCTTCAATAGCTTGCTGAATTTCTCAAAATTCCAATCTACACAGGTTTAATGATACACTTTCTTGCATCTATCGTAGCATGTCACTGAGGTTCTTTTTCTTGAGTCTGCCATTTTTTGCACTTTTTGCAAATGACATTTTTATTATCACTTTGATTACATACTGCACACCGAAAATTGTTTTACCTCTCTGACTTTATTTAATCCTATGTATTATGATACAAATGCAATATATGCATAATATAACATAATTAACAAATTTACAACACCAACAAAAAATGTGATTGGGTAAATACACGTCGATCGAAAAAATAAATAAATTTTGCACTTCTGTCAAGTTAATGTTTTTGATTTATCTATTTATTTAAAAATTGGCTCTTATTTTAGCTGATTTTCCATAAACTTTGCACTCCCCATCGATCCACACACATTTACTTTGGTTTTTAAATATAAAACATTGTCTAGATTATCTAGGCACCTAGATAACATCAAATAGTTAAAGCGAGCTAAATGTTTAGATTTATCAAATAATGGACTAGTGAACTCCAAGATAAATCTTCATTATTGAAGGAAAAGTCACCATTATTCCGTGCAAAAATGCAATATATGAACTTATAGATTTGATATAATAATAAGACGGTTTTTATACAGGCCATTTCTGGACCGTACCGAATTAACAGACGGCCTCCATCGGATTCGATTCCGAGCTTGTACTTCGTATTGTTCTAGACAACCCAAAGAAGATAAGTCGTTCTTTATCCCGAGGAGCCATTGTCACCGAAAGCAACCTCTGCACCTATCAAATGGCGGCTCTCCACTCGGAGATCGTTCCACCATTCGTTTAGGATCACCTTGCATAACGTGACCGATCCAGCGTACTCGTTGTGCTCTTATTTTATGGACGACATCAGGAATCGATTGATTGTTTTATTAGAATGTACGGCCAAGGACGAACCAGGAACTCGTGGAATGACGGACACCACCTTACACCCGTGTTACATAAGTCAGAACCGAAAGAGTGGATGGAATGTTAGTTAAGACAGACTCGACCCGGTTACTGACACCTAAACGATCGATAGTTAGTATTTTTTTTGTGAGGTAGGGAAAGGAAAGGTATGTCAGTAATATCAGAATTAGTCCGGTTCCCTGGAAGCCAATATTCGAACTACTGTAAGTTAGCACAAGACAATCACAATTATAATGAACTGCTCTGCATTCTGTCATTTTTTAGTAGCAACTCCAGTGTGCCACCATTCGAATGTAATCTACAAAGGTTCCCTGAAAACAAAATATATTAATGAACTAATTGCTCTTAGCCGTAGTCTGTAATAAATATCATTAGTTTTCGCCTGCAATTTACAAATTAATTAATTAAGTCATCCCGTTGTTGCTAAAATTGTAAGTGTTAATTTTAGTATTTTAGTAGTCCAAATATACAGATATCTTCTGCATATACCACAACCTGAGGTTGGGCTGACGGTACAAGATGTTGCTTTAAGGTGTTTGGCTTTTACGAAAGATAAATTCTAACATGAGATTAAAGAGTATCAGGGACAGAGAAACTCCTTGCCGTAAAAATTTTTTTACACGTAGTCAATTTGACATTGGAAAGTCTTACAAGAGCGTGTCTATATTTCCAAGTGAATATTTTTATAAGGAAAAAATGTGCTAGCCACAATTCAAAAACAGCTTTATTTACCTGGGGCTCAAGAAGAAAACCAACACCAAGATTGGCGAGGTCATATCTATTGTAAAGCAAAGTATAGCCTTGTGACGCAATTAGCCAAACGCGCCTGGTTTTCTTAGTAACTACAAATTCAACGTACTAATCATAAACCGCGTGCCCGTTAACATAAGTGGGGGTCGGGTTAGATTTTGGCAGTACCGATATTTTAATCTGTTGATCTTTTTACCGGTTGAGTTTTTTAAGGACACGGGTAGACAGCCCAGCGATCCAACCTTTTAAGTCGTCTCCTATGGCCAGCCAAGGAAGCTGTGGTGTAATTCTAAGGATAGCATTGTATAGAAGTCTTTTTCGAGGTAAGGGAGTCCCCTAGCTACAGGGATCTAAGGTGTAGTGGAATCATATGCTAACAAATAAAAGGAGTATCTCATCGTTTGCTAGCAATATTGCCGGACGCTTCGATGATCAAAACTATCAAAAATGTAATAAAACATAAAATAATAATCGAAATATCGAAAACTAATAAAATTTCACCGCAATGGCGCAGCAATCAAAATATCAATTCAAAGTCGCAACCAAATTTTAAATGGCCCATTAGAACCAAAAAACTAACACTTCAATGACACTGTGTGTGCGGTTACCCTTACATTCCAAATAAATTCATTGCTCAATTAATCATAAAATTATAAAGATGACAAACAAACCGGAGATATCATCACCACAAATTAAAATTCCTACATATGTATATCGTTTATTATCATACTCAATTAGTAATGCGAGCGGTCATTGTTATCATTTTGCGAGTTCATATAAAAACTACGCCCCAACACCAGGGTTAACTTTCTAACTTTAAAAAAAAATTACTTTAAATCTTTTTGTATTTTTTCGGATGGTTGATAAGAAAATGTATAATATTATTGTTATCACTACTTTTCACGGAACACGCTATAATTACATTTATCGAAGAGGGAAAGAGAGAGAGAGAAAGAGATTTGAGAATGACACATCACATAAATACACAAAATAACATGAGTAGTAAACGAGCGGAATACTCTGAAAAATAATTTTTAATTGGTAACAAATGCTTTATTGTTGTTGTAACGATAGATTGTGTGTTTATTAATTATAAGTTTTTGTATATTTGGTTTTATTGTTGATTGCGCGAGTCGTGCCCCACAATAAAATAATAAAACCGCATTTTGTACAATATATTAGTCGCGATTAGAATTAATTTTTTGAACCTTCAGTCGGGTAATTTTGAAAACAACAAAAAACAAATTTAAATTGTATAAATCGAAAAATTACTTACTCGATTGAATTATCGTCCATTGTGTAAACGAACTAAATTACACAAAAATTGAAAACACTTTTCAATATGAAAAACTAAAAATAATTGTGCAAAGCTAAAGTAAATGCATGCGTCTACGGATGCATGCGATAGCGAATAGTATTTCTCATAATAAATTGTATAGCATGTCGTTGGGAGTGTAAAATAAACTGTGTGTGTGGTTTAGTACACTTTAAACTATATACTAAACGACGATACAAAAAAAAAGGACGGGATACAAATTTACTAACATACATATTCTCTTTATGTCGTTTACAAAAAAATTTATTATGTGTCAACCATATATATATATAGTTTATAAGTAAACGACTGAAGCGCATGTTCTATTGACTTAGTTGACCGCGAAAGATGAACGCACAATAATTGGCTTTTATTTTTTATCATCGCGGATATTTTCTATATAACATACTATAAATATTTTATCAATATACAAGTGTACTATAAAATGGACGGGGATTATGTTGTTGATCAATCAACAAATTTGTGTCTATTAAACGATAAGATTTGGTTTACAAAAAAACAGGGTGGTTGATATAATGTATAAAAATGATGATTGACATATCAATTTATAAAACTTTGTGGAAAATACAGTGTGCGTTCCAGCGCCAAGATGCGCTTTTATATCTCCTGGGACAATAGAGTTCTATCACATATATTGTAATTATTGCTCTCTCCATTAACGCTTTGTATGCCTCTACATCCTCTACCTATGGTTGTAACATTTTCTTGCTTATCGGCAATTTTGTTCTTAAATTACGTCCCGTTAATATTTGACTAGGTGTATACTCAACTCCAGCTACTGGTGTTGTACGACATTCTAACAACCCTTCGTAGATTTCCGCTTCATCGTTGCTTTTTTAAAATAAGTTTTTTGCAATTTCTATTACTTTTTCCACAATGCCATTAGATCTAACATAATAGGGACTAGTATGTATTACTGAGAAACCATAATTCCCAGCAAACATTCTAAACTCACGAATATTAAAAGGATTATTATCACATACGATACATCTGGGTATGTCATGTACAGTGAACAATTTAATACATTCCTTAACGATATCTTTCACCGATTTAGACTGCAATTCCACAACTTTTATCCATTTACTAAAATAATCAACTGTGATAGCCACTTTATGGAATGACAATGTCGGGATATCATTCAAAATTAATGGCTCTTTAACGTTGTACCTTTAAAACTTACCACACTCTTGACATGTGTGAACCATTCTTTCAATATTCTCCCCCATTTTAGGCGAATACAACAATTTCTAGCTTTCGCTTTCGACTTAACCATGCCACTATGACCTTTATGTATTAACTTTAACATACTTTGTCTCATACTGGTTGGCACTACCACCTTATCACCATTAAATATTAATCTTTCTTTCACAAATTTTTTAACTTGTCAAATGCTTGTTGATGTTTTTCTTCCCATCTAATTCACTCTCTTTATTTATAGCAACTGTCTTAATGGGTAAGACTCCGTTGTTATGTTTGGTATAAATTATGCAAAAATTTCAACATTTCCAGAAATCGTTGAATGGCTTTTTTATCCTTAGGTACTGGTAAATTAGCAATTGACTCTATTTGATTAGTATCTGGTTTGACTCTATCCCTGTTAAATATAAAACCCAAATACCGAGCGGTGCATACTATAGGTATTAAAAATATTGAATCGAATATAATACCGAATAAGAAGCCTAGCCGGCAATAATACGGAATAAAAAGCCTAATTATGTGTGCTCAAAATTAGGAATTGTATCTAAAACTGATGTAGACTGTAAATTACTTTTTCTTACGATCGCGTAGTTGACAGTTCTGTTACGTTTGTTTTAAAATTGGCTAGAACGATACAGAATTTGAATAAGAATAATTAAATAAATCCATCATGTGGTCAACTGGCGTTACTATTCGACCATTTGTCAACCGATCAAGAAACGGTATAGGTTTAACGTTTCGCCTTTCGTCTTTATGTGATTCGATTGAATTTCTATGTGTTAATGTGTTTATTGGTACGCAAATATTTTATTTTATAGTTCTATATATACCACCTAGATCAGTTCGGTGATTTAAATTTAAGTAATATTCAATGGTCAATTCATTCTGAATCTTTGGAAATATTATCGTCTGATATTCAATAAATGAGTCGGCGGTATTATATGCGATATTGATTTACATCATAATTCATTGGAGATTCTATATCATATCTTAATGAAAAATGCCGGGTATTTTCTGTGGAAGATTCTTTTTATGATTTTAAAACCTGTGATATTGGTGGTCTGACGAGTACCTCCGATGTTTACCCTGGTATGATTTATTCAGAGACAAGCATATTGATGCAAATGTAGAAAGTTTTAATAATACTACCTTTTGTGGCTTTTGACCGATTCGTTCTAGTTAGGAAAACCGTAACCATTCCTACCCACATTTGTTTGATAAAGATTTGATCAACTTACGTTACCAAAAAAAAATGCTCAGTAATAGAGCATACTATAAATTTAGGAGCAATCATTGTGCATTTAGTAAATCTAAATTTGTAAATCTTCGTCAACAATTTAACTCCGAATTTCATTTTAAATACCTTCGGTATAATTAATGGAAACTAATATCAAAGAAAATCCTAAATCATTTTGGAAGTTTGTTAATGAAAGACGTAATACAAAAGGCTTTCCATCAATCATGAACTATATTGGAGTAAAACTGAGCACGGATTCTGAAATATGCGCAGGTTTTGCTAGTTTTTTTCAATCTGTTTATACAGTTAATGATGGTACCGTTGATGATAGTACAAGTGACGATGCAGCTTCGAAGATTTTAGAAAACCGCTCCAACAACAGGAGATGATATAACAAAACGAGTGTCTATTCGCCATAAGGAACACAGACATCAACATCGAGACTAAGCTTGTTTCATTATTTTTAGCATACTAAAAAAATTGAACAACGAGTCAAGACGTGAAAACCAAGAAAATAGCATTACTAAGCTAAACTTATTAACATCTGACAAGGATTTTGGCCCAGTTTTTTAGCAACACCCAAAACTAAAAATAAATGATTACGAAAGATGAAACAAATAGTAGTTAAATTATTTAATAATATAAGTATATCGCAGCCAGCCTTCATGACTTATAATATACCATAGTGTTGGTTTTGCAACAGCCCTAATGAAAGTACATAATATTTATGGTGGTTTCAACATATGAGCACTGATCGATCCGGCCACAACCTACTTTCGTCACAGAGCAGCATAAAAAGGGTGCTCACATTAATAAATAGCAATAGGCATAAGTTTTCCGTCGATCTTCTAGATACAAATCCCCCTGACAAGGGCTGACAAAAAACATCAAACGTATTATGTACCCGCCTGGCAATGCACAGGTTATACAATTTAATACTTTAAAGAGTCATACAAATTGCTCACTTTGCTGATTTTTAATTTTATTCCACAATATATGTTATGGCTTAGAAAAAAGCCTGAGCTTTATATTTCTCGTTGAGCCTGAAAAACATCATATCTCTTTAAACCAATTAACGTTTACAATGAATTTGTACTCTTCTCCATATCGACATCTTCATCCAATTACTCACACATAATCATCCGGAATACCACCTTGAACCATGTTATTTCCATTTACTTCGTAAAATAATAAAAATTATGTGCAGTGATTGTATTTGATCATCATATCCGAAGGTAACTCGTTAAGTAGTATTTCGTCATCGGGTAACAATGTATTATTCATTTCCTTATTATTTTCTTCAATTTAATTCTAAATGCAAATCGGTTATTGATATTTGTAATCTTATTCTACCCTATATACCTTATGCTGATAAATTTACCTGTCGATTAATGGTATATAGTAGCACTCGATTTTCGAAAAAATAAACCTTATAGTTATTAATAGTTCTTCCTCCACTCCACATTTGTGTCTGAATTAATTTTTTTCAAATTTGGCATCAATACAATGGAACTAATAGTTTTAGCTTTCCATTTTATCTACTTTTGCAGAAAGTCAAAGTAAAGATCTAATAAATAGCGTTACAGCTCATTTTGACTCTTTTGAGATGTTTTACAAGATCTTTTAGAACTATTCAGTCCGCAACGAACGATATTTTACAAAATTGCGTGTAAAACACCTTAACCACTACTATATATAACTTGATCTTTAGTGCAAACAAAAATTATGCAAGCTTCCTTGCGCCAAGGAACCGAATAAAGTAAAATTAAGTATATGTACCGTCAACGAACGAAAGCCTTTATAGCAGTACAAAATGTATCGCCCTGTATATATTAAAAAAATTTGAAATGATAAGATTGCGTAAATAAAATTGTAATCTTATCGCGCAAGGTGATGTGTAAGTTTTAGTTATACTAATGCAACGTGAATATTTTAATAATGCTGCAGACTGTTTATTAAATTAGTTTAAACCGTGTATATATTGTGACATGTGATGATTTATATGTGCGCACGCTTTAAGAAGATGTGGAAAGATGTTTGCTCAATTCACACTGTAATATAAGCATATTGCCCAATCGATGCAGTTAAGTTCATGCTGAAGCATTTGAATCAGTTTTATGAATAGATCGAAACAATAAAAATAAGCGAATGTGTTCACACATTCGAAGTAACACACCAAAATATGTGTGAAAATATGGTTCACTCTTGGATGTTAGCTTGGATTATAGATATTGGAGTAAATTTAGACATATAGGACACCTACAATTGAAAGCGATGTACAAGATAATCATAATTTTTTTACCTATATAAGCAACGTTCGTTCCCACCTTCTCTTTCCACTTTGAACCCTTGGGTTTGTGCTTTGCTTCTTTTTTTTCTTCATTATAGAGAAAGTCATTTTGTTGCTATTAAGGTGAAATTGCAATTTGTACTTAATCGCGCATTATTAAAAAAAACTCTAAATGTAACAATTTAATCATAATACGGAAATTTAATTGCTACACTACACAAAGTCTCTTAGTTATGGTTATTACAATTTTTTCTATATGGTATCTTGTACACGTTTATGCGCAATGTAAAAACGGTTGGCAATAAACACTCAGTTGAAGCTTAAGTTTTGTATGGGTATATAAGTTACCTTGGTAAACTTTAGACGGCAAAACCTTTAAATGATCCCAATATAAATATACAAGATGAGTTATACATAATTCTTAAAAGTATATCGTCCGTATATATTATAACCGTAATACATTAACAGCTGAAAAGTAAAAGTTTTCTTCTTTTTCCTCATCTTGAAATTTTTGTTGTTGTGTTTTTTTTTATTTAAATGCTAATTATTACACGTTTTAGTGGAGTATTGAGAAAAAATTAAAATAAATACGATCGATAATCGATCGATTATGTGCCCCATTTCTTAAGATAAATACAATTTTTTGTTGTACGCTAATACAAAATGTATATACAAGAAAATGAAAGCTGTAAATAAGACGCTGCTCTTCTTTGTTTGCACAAAGTGGTTTTAACAGCAAATCTATTGTGTTGTGATTCATAAAATGTGTGTTTAGCAACAAAGAAATAAGACGTGCGCATCTGTACCTTCGTTGGATCGAACGATGATTAAGCAATATAAGGTATACTATATAAATTTATATATATGTAATTGACATATGTAGAATACAAGGAAGTTGTTGCGAGTAAAAAAGTTTCTGGGAAATGATTTTGAAGTGAATGTGTTTACATAAAGAAAAAAGTTAGTTGTTCACAAGTGTTTAACGGTAAGTAAATAAATCATCACATGAGTTTTTCATGAATTTGGGACTATGGATAATTTATTTGAGTACAGCGCCATATTAGGGAATTGAGGTAATATATACAATCAACTGGCATTGTTCAAATTTACATTGTTAAATTTGACACGACCCGGTTACCGATAGTTAGTGTTTTTTTTGTGGAGTAAGGAAAGTAAGGTATGTCAGCAATGACAGAATTGGTCCGGTTTTCCAGAAGCCAATATTTAAACTACTGTTAGCACAAGACAACCACAATTATAATGAACTGCTGTGCATTCTGTCATCTCTTATCAGCAAAGGTTCCCTGAAAACCAAATCTATTAATTGCTCTTAGCCGTAGACTGTAATAAATAGCATTAGTTTCCGTCTGCAATTTACATTAATTATTCCATCTATAATATAATAATATAATAATATAATAATATAATAATATAATAATATAATAATATTATAATATAATAATATAATAATATAATAATATAATAATATAATAATATAATAATATAATAATATAATAATATAATAATATAATAATATAATAATATAATAATATAATAATATAATAATATAATAATATAATAATATAATAATATAATAATATAATAATATAATAATATAATAATATAATAATATAATAATATAATAATATAATAATATAATAATATAATAATATAATAATATAATAATATAATAATATAATAATATAATAATATAATAATATAATAATATAATAATATAATAATATAATAATATAATAATATAATAATATAATAATATAATAATATAATAATATAATAATATAATAATATAATAATATAATAATATAATAATATAATAATATAATAATATAATAATATAATAATATAATAATATAATAATATAATAATATAATAATATAATAATATAATAATATAATAATATAATAATATAATAATATAGTAATAATACAGATACAAAAATTTGGTGATGTACCAAATTTAGTAATCCAAAATCCTAACGTGTCTAAAAAATACTAAAGGCAGGGGGCGTAAAAGAAACACAACGCCTAAAGACAGAAGACTTTGCTTGTGCAAAAAGACCCTCTGATTACAGGAAAATCTGCTCTAAGTGAGATAAACAGTGTAAGACAAATAAAAATTAATGTCAAAACTGTACACAGACGGCTTTGTGAAACGAAGTTTTCGCAAAAGTTAAAACTTTACTCTGATAAGTGAATTCTTTAAAATATTATAGTATATGAATAAATTAATTAAACAAAAAACAAAAAAGTACATCCTGACAGGCATACCCAGTACCAAACAACGAGTATCATCGTCCAATATACCATCTTAAATGCGTATCGAGCCGAAAACGATTCCGCAAACTCTACAGCTTACGGCTACTGGTAGCTGTTGTGTGGTGTGCCAGTAACGACGGCACTACCACACACACCTACCGTGGTCATACTAGAATTATAATTATAGTAATCATAATAATTACAACAACCGAAATAATACAATAGACAATTTAACCACAACAATAATAATAGTAATTACTTTAGTAACTACCATAATAATTTTAGTAAAGATAGAAATATTTGTAATGGACAATTTACTTTTAATCGACAAGACACAAACAGACCAACAGAACCGATGGAAGTTGACAGCATTTCTAACCAATTAAATCATGAAGTAAAATTTCTAGAACCGCCTCGTCGAACCAACTTCCCATAGTAGTATTAACTTTTGAAAATATAAAAATAAAATGTTTATTAGACACTGGGTCGGACACCAGTCTAATAAAACCATTCGTACTTAATTATGAGATAATAAAGGTTCAAAACCCTATCGTATATAATTCTTTAGGTGGACCAAATTATATAACGGCAAAAATTATAACTCATATCCCTAATGAATTAATAAAACAAGGTACGTTAGAGTGGAAGATTTCCCCCCTTAACAGTGCGAAATATGATGCCATAATAGGTATCAACTTCCTAAAACCTTTTGAAGCGATCATCGACACAAAAAATAAATATCTAAAGATATTTAATAAATTTATAATTCCTTTTATAGACGTTTATTATCCCAGTGACCCTACTCAAGTATGTAATTTAGAATCAACTATAAGTACAAAAGAAGAAATATTTAACAAAGTGAATCAAACAAATTTAAACAATGAAGAAAAACAATATTTAAAGGAAATTTTAGTAAAAAACATTTATTTTTTCTCGAAGGCGATAATTTGACCTTCACTCACGAGATAAAGTTACAAAATGATAACCCTATCTATTGCAAGATCTATCGATATCTCCAAGTGCATAAGAGGGGGATAGGAAAACAAATTAAAGAAATGCTAGAACAAAACATAATAAGAGTCAAACTCTCCTTATAATTTACCTCTTTGGATTGTTCCAAAAAAGATAGACAGTTCAAAAGTAAAAAAATAGAGAATTGTCATTGACTACCGAAAATCAATGAAATTACAGTAAATGACAAGTTCCCAATTCCAAATATTGGAGTATTCTAGATAAACAAGGAAAAGCGCAATATTTTTCAACCCTAGATTTAGCTAAGGGCTTTCACCAAATTTTGGTAAATAAAAACGATTAATCGAAAACCGCATTCTCAACACCATTTGGGCATTATGAATATGTTAGGATGCTTATTGATATAAAAAATTCCCCAACTACCTTCCAAAGGCTTATGTATTCTGTATTAAAAGATTTCATAAACAAAATATGCGTAGTGTACCTCGACGATAAATTTACATCGAAGAAGGAGTTAAACCAAAATATGTAAAACAAAGTGATAATATAACCGTTTTGGAAACAATCGTAAAAGAGATTCAAAACTCAATTGATACTTACTGAAAATTTTACCGACGAGTTAGAAAACATTTTAGGAAATCGTAGAATTAATATTATCCCATACTTAACAAGGGATGAAATAGTAAATAAATTGAAAACATACTTAACAGGATCAAGAGTGGTTATTCACACTCAAATTTTGGATAAAGTTCTAGAGAATTCAACAAGTATTACTAGATGAATTCCCAACCATTAAATTTATTAAATGTACCCATTTTGCCCAAGATGTTGAATCAGAGGACGAACTAATCAAAATCTCTTCGATTCAAGGAACAGCAACATCCAACATTATCTCAATATACGAAAATTTTAAGTTTAAAATTTAAACATTAAATTAATAATTAACAAAATCACTAACAATTGTGACATCTGTAACAGAAAAAATATGATAGAAATCCCATAAAACCTAAATTCGGAAAAACTGAAATATCTTCTGATAAAAATCAGATTATCGATGTAGACACTTATGTAAATCGAAAACAACCTTTTATTGTTTTATTTTGTTTAAGAACAATTAATTCGGAACCATAGGCTTTTGAATTTTATGTCGAAACTTTATAATTGTTCATTATAAAGTTTCGACATAAAATTCGAAGGCTCATCGCTTTGAAAATCAATTCGTCAGCATATATTATCGGGAAAATTTTATATTTTTTGTGATATCATTTACAAATAATATGAAAATGAGTGGACCAAGATGTGAGCTCTGAGGTACTCCAGAACGTACATAAATTAGATTGGAAAAACTATTGTTAATTGCTACAAAATGCATTCGCTCAGTGAGGTAAGACTCAAGTATTTGATTAAAAAACGCCTCACTGTAGACCATGTTGCTCATCTACAATAAACAATTTTAGTCCAAAAACCATATAATCACACACAATTGACCCAAATAAATTAGGAATGGCTGACAATAACGAAATACCACCAAAGTTAGAAACATCGCTCCTATTACCAGATTTAAAGATTGGTACAATATGAGATGATTTCCAGGCAACCAAAAAAATACCTTTCAAAAGTGAATCATTAAATAAAATTGACAAAGGCTGGGCCATTTCAATCCTAAATTGTTTAAGGAAGTATGAAGAAATACCATTTGGGCATCCTTAAAAAAATGGAAGGATTTAACGAATTCATCCATCCTTAAAAAAATGGAAGGATTTAACGATATCCTCTGGAGATATGTAAGATGTGTACAAGCAAGAGTTAGTTCAACCACCTTCTGCACTATCATATTTATCATTATCAAAATCAGTCCGACTATATATATTTTTGAAAAAATGAAGCAAATAAGTTAGCAATATCCCCAGAATTACTGCTAGTAACATTATTGAACATTATTGTTGATGGAAACCCAAAAGTTTTCCTTATGGAATCAACGAAATTCCAAAATGATTTTGGATTTGAAGTCATATTAATTTGAGCCTTAATGATAAAATATTTATAAGCAATATAATGCAAACCGTCAAACTGTATCGATAATCTATCGTCATCGTTCTTGGATAACTTCCATCTTCGATATAAGTTTTTCTTACGATTTCGTAGGTTTATTAGATCGTTATTAAACCACGGAAGATTATTAAGACAGGCACAAACCTGTCGAAGAAAATGAATAAAATGTCATAGAAATGTTGCAAGTCGCGGTCAATTTCCACCAACGAAAAATACGAATTCCACTCAATCGGTTTGAAATAAAAAATCAGACCATCATTATAAGCACGCCTAAAATCATAACATTTAATAGAATTACAATTGTTAATATTAAAATTAGACACCAAAAACACTGATACGTTTAAATTAATTTCCAAAGACTTATGGTTGACATCGTTGATGATGTACGGAACTGGTGCCAACTTTATCATAAATAGATTAGCAGAATTTGCAAAAAAACAAGTCCAGAAATGTATCATTAACGTTATTTATCTAAACGAGACCAAATGACAAAATAGAACCTATACGTATAGATTCAGCATCCGACTTAACGTTGTACGGAATGGTACAGTTTACTTCGTCATCTACCAGCCATTTAACCTTAGGCAAGATGAAATCGCCAACTGTCAGCACGTTGTCATCTAAGTTGAGTTTAGAAATTATATTATACAAACAGTTTGTATATGTCGTATAAACTTCAGATGGTGACCTCGGTGGGATATAAAGGCCAATAATGTAAATAATTTTCTTGAAGATATTTAACTTAATGCATAAAAATTGTTTGAGAAACAGCCACACTCAAATTTGTGTTATAGACTTGGGAATACCGATATTATGACGATTTTTATGTTGAATAATTTTGAACTCATGGAAATTAGACCACTTTGAAGGTTATGAATGTTTGTATTAAAAACATTAAAAGATTCTGTCATTTTCGAAAATAAATCCATCTCGAAGTTAAGCAAGTCATCACAATCGTCACATATAACATAAATTTTTTAGTTGACAAATTAAATCAAAGGTCGGTTTGCTTTTCATGACAAAACACTTAAAGTCAATTATAGATAGTCAACATCATAGTTATGATTACTGATAGTCAACATCATAGTTATGATGTTTATAGATAAATTTACAAAATTTGCCACACGTACCCTTTAGAAAATCAAACACACGTAGAGATTATAGAAACGCTCAAAATGTATTTTAACCACAAAAAACCTTCAAAATTGAAGGACATTTTTTAAAAACGATTTCAAACATGTCAATATTAAAGAATTTTTGAATCAAGAACCAGTTACATTTAGCCAAACCAAAAAGCCGCACTGGAAACGCAGATGTAGAAAGGCTAAATAACACTATAACTGTAAAATTAGGAATCCTTAATTTAGTATACAATAATCCAATAAGAATTCAAATGGTAGAAGCTATCAAGAGCTATAACAATCAATATCATAGCACCATAAAATGTAGTCCATTAAAAGCGGAAGAAGCTTCAAAGTAGAGAAGAAATTTATAATAATTTAAATAATTTAACACAAAATAAAAGATTCCAGAAACATAACGAAAATAGGGAAAATTATAAAGAAACTAGGGAACAAGGCTATATCAACAATTATAAATCTTTGAGACATAAAGAACAACCGAAATTTTAAATGATAGGCAGATCTTGAAAAATAGTATACTAATTAAAGAAAATCAAAATTCAATGAAATTAATCACGCACTTGACATTAAGTAAAGAATTCAAGAAATTGATACAATAATAAACAATTTACAAGATAATGTCATTTTTAGTAACTTAGATATCATACATCCATCATTTTTAACATATCAGGAGATTACTAATTATGAAATAGATATAAATAAATTAAGAAATTTGAAGCCCACTACTGATAAATTAATATTTTTAATTAAGAAAATTATTATACCTCTATCTAATGTAAATAAATAAACCATCCTACAATCGTAACATTGAAATCCAATAATAATTATTATGAATATAATGAAAATAAAGCATTTCATCAATTAAATAAATTAAACACAGTATTTTAAGAAAAAACTGTGGAAGTATAAGAAATTGTAACACAGAAATTTGTAGTATTAACGACAATAGTTTATTAGTACCATCGGCAAATAAATTAACATTGACCTCTAGTAATGATGAAAGAAAATTTATGTTAAATGGAAATTATTTTATAAGATTTTATAACTGTAGCATTAAATTAAATAGTAGTACATTTTACAATAATATTAAGGAAATTAAAGACCTAGCAATTGGCACAGTGGTTAAAGCTGCGGTGTTTGGGATGGGAGGTACCGGGTTCGTACAGCCTGACTGGAGCAATGCAATGTACAGATGGATTTAAAATCGAACCTGTATTCGTGCGTTCTCGATTTGGCTGATGACGGCGTAAGGTAGGACGTTAAAAATTAACCGCGAAAGAATTGGGAGAGCTTCGGCCCCAGAAAAACATTTCAAGGTTCAAACACAAAAAAATAAAGATAGGAATTAAAAATAATTATATAATTCCAAACCTAGATTATAAACCAATTAATAATACATTAACATTTAAATAAGAAAGTTTAGAAACAAATAAGAATATAAATGAGATCAAACATTTAAAATAAGTTTTAGATATTCAGCAATAAGTGTAGTTGTAATAAAAATAATAATAATATAAAATAATAATAAAATAAAATGTAAAATTACAAAAATAAGTAAAATAGTTGAATATCAAAACTAAAGAAAATATAATTTTGAATAAAATTAAAAGAAAATAAAGAAATTGATTTTCCGACTCTGACGTCAGTAATGACTTGTAATTAGTTCAATAAAATTGCCTCTAAAGAGATCATCCAAAGATTAACTTATTAACTATAAATATAATTAAATCATATTGTTAATAACATACTGTGTAATAAATAAAATTTAATAAATAATACATTTATTTCCAATTGTGAACAATTGAATAATAAAAGGTGCGCTCCTTGATTACTGGTGTTGTAAAAAGTGTTTCGTATAATGCCGAGAACTCCAAATCGTTACATTTTATCTATCGCTTTTTGCGATATTTTAAAGGCAACAAGCAAACGAAGGTTTTAATCGGCTTGAAAATCTCAATCGTATAAGCTAAAAGAAGTCAATGCACATTGTGGCTGTTTGGTATGATTTTTGTAACCATACCAAACCGCCTTTGCATCCAGTTTTGTATCCGACGATACTCCGACATCCGACTATACGAACATCAAGCATCATAATTTCAAAAGTATTAAACAGTTTATAATACAAAATAATTTTAAAAAGATACCTGCCGATGGACCACGCTTTATTTTTATATAATATTTTCGATATTTTAGTTGCGAGAATGGAACACCCATCGATCATCGTTTCTTTGATCCAATATTACCATATAATTGTTATACATAAATAAAAATATAATTGTATTCTCCTTATGGTTTATATAACATACGCAAATATAAAGCAAAACCCAAAATTAAATGACCTTTCCGAGATTTCGATTTTATTTAGCACAACTGCTCAAGGTAAGATGTCAAAAATAAACTCAACTCTTTCATTGACATTAACACAAAAAAAAAACATTTACAATACAGAATTGTATGTACACCATTACTGTAATTATGATTAATTAATTAATTATCAAAGGTAATGTTTTATATAAATCTTATGTAACTATCCATAGTTGCAACTTGCAAGAGTCAAGTATTTTTTGTATCCATTTTCTTAGATGAATCATTGAGAACATATAAATTGATTTTAATTCAATAACATTCACTATATTTACAAGTTATGTTGTTAGAAGAATTAATTGTTTTTAATCGAGGTGACCGTCAAACACCATTATACTAAAAGTTGTAAATATCATGTAACATTTCGCAGGAGGTGTTTGACCTCTTATTTAACATGTGATAATTTACGGGGGCTAAATTGGTGACAATTTTTAAGTTAAATATTTGAAATAATTTTGACATTAAAATACGGAAGATTATAGAGACGTTGAATTGTTCATAATTCAAACGTGCGAGTAATCAAGGTGAGATTAACGATTTATTATACGAAACGGAAATCGGGTGTCACAATTGTCATTAATGCTTTTATTGTCAATTTAACGTTATTGAAGGAGATGTTAATTTTTTTAACGATTGTTTTACTGGTCCTTCATAAGTTAATACCCGCAATTGGGTTTTCATTGACTCGTTCAGGTTTATGAACTTACTGAAGTTGCATTTGTGTTATGGCCTAACTAAGAAATATGCCATTATATCTTAGTTTAGTTTACCGTTGAGAAAATTGAACAATTTTTTTTCCAAGTTTGAGTGTTATTAATTTAAACTACAACATTTGAGTTAAAGCAACCATTGGACACTTATACATTGTAACATAGGTCGTTTTAGAGTTCGATTGGTGAAACAGGTGTCTTCCGCATGAGAATGAGAATAAATTATCATCAGAATAAATTTCTGATAATAACTCAACATTAACACATTATGATAGTTCACCGAGCCATTGAGATCTTTGTTTTTAGAAGAAAAAAACATAACAGGTCTGTTTTTTTCATTCTTTACTAAACCAGATCGAAGCATGGCTTAACTCCAGGCCACTCTGTCTATTAACCGAGGATCCAGAACCTAAATTTAGACGTATTAACACCAGGGCCTTTCTTATTTGCAAATGCACTTACAGCTGCTCCAGAAAAAAAACATCTAGATGCCAAACAAATGTCTCATCTCGATGGATGGCAATAACAACGGTGTCTCCGTTGCCTATCTAACAACCAACAAGTGAGGCGAATAGTGAGAACATACAGGACAAAGCGAACCATCCCACTCGCCGACAACAGCCAAGTCGTCACGCAAAACAAAACCGAAGTCCGGCTAATCAGACAAGTAGACTTCTACTACTAACTTGTGCAGTGATTTGTGTCATCAGTTCGGTACATACTCATCCATTCAGAAAGAGATCGTATGCCACACAACCTTACTCATCGGTGATAATCAAGAAATAGGCCAACCCAGGAATATACTTTGATAACATCGCGACGGAAGAACTATTGGCAACCAAATGGACTCTGGTCATTCGGTATAATCTGACTAATTATTGGCATTAAATGCGCCACACGGAAAAGGGTCTTACTCTGCTTGAAACAGACTACAGCCATGTAATCACCATCCAATGCAATACACCAACTACAGTGGCAATTCAATAACATAACAAGACAACGAATTCTTGACACGCAATGATGTAAACGGGCATACAAGAAAACGAAGATTAGGCGATACCGTTGGCAAAATAGCCGGGGACATGTTCGGGATCCTATCCCAAAGAGAAGCGGAGCAATATGAAGAACAGTTTGAACGAATTCATCGCAACGAAGAATACACCCTAAAATTGTTAAAAATTCAAACCTCTATAATCGACAATACGGTCAAATTATTCGAACACAGCTGCGATATAACCGCCCAATAATTAAAACAACTCGTGAACGCATATCAACGCCTGGAATACGAGTTAGCTACACTGAACGACTACCGGACGTTTCAAGGCAATGCATTAGCAACCATATTGCTCTCATTGCAATTAGGACGTCGAAGACACTCAACGAGGTCTACTACAAAAACTAACTGGAGCTAAAAATCACAGCATTCATCCCTCGTAGTAACCTCTCGTACAACTGGAGAAAGAACTGTCAAACATATTGAAGCATGTGCCAAATTAACTATTCTTCCCGGGCACGAACTCTTGGAGTTACACCATCTATACCAATTAGTGACGGCTAGAACTCGCATAACACAGTCAAACGCCATCATCGCTATCGAATTGCCATTAGTTCAAGCATGAAATTACAACTTATATGAAGTCATTCCAGTTCCATTCATCATCAATAACACTCAGCTACGAATATGGCTATCAACAAAATATCTATACTGGGACCAATACCAACACCGAGAACGCTTTGCACCCATTTGATCTGAGGGCAATACAAAATGCCACAGCGTAATTCCGGAACTTCTCCTTTGTGACATTTCCACAATCTTCACTCGCCAAAGTAAGCATAATCAATGCGAAATATCCATGTCTACATAAACAAATATACTTACAAACAAATATACCTTAGAAGAAATGATGTCAAAGCTGTATAACAAAGTTATCTTAATAAAGAAACAAAATGAAGGCATGTATAAACAATAAGGATCGCATCGAATAACACACAAATGAAGAACTCTGATGAAAAAATCTATCCGGATAAGAAAACCGAGTGACCCTCAGTGTACTGACGAAGACGAGTTACTGAAAAGTAGAATCATCGCCAGAATATATTGGTCAAGCAGCACCCAACACGAGTAATGATAAAACTCAGCATAATGCAAAACAAAAGCAACTTCATAGAATATATTGAGCAAGTAACTCATACATCTTTATCGGGTAATGCAACACTTCCTATTAATACAGTTGGTGTCAAATACTACTCTGCTATCAATGCCTTAAGATGAACACTATCACGTATAAGGAATACAAACTATAGTAGTACTAAACAACGATGTCTGGACGGTAAATATACCAGACTCGGAAACATATCGAACACTAACCATGAAACTTTACGCTTAAAACTTTCAGTGGTATACTTAAGAACATGAGCAAGCTAAGCCATTTAATGTTATGGCTAGAGGACTACATCATACCTGTGAAAACAATGAAATAACAGTCAAGAACCAACCACAAAAGTAAATAGCACTGGCCAAGTTCAAATAGATTTCATCAAAACCGTGGAAGTTGTAATTGATAACCATGTCCTCGGAGTATTCTAAAGTGAATAAAAATTATTATTTTGCTAACGCTGAGATTAGTAATCTGAACAGTAAATCCATCATATTACTGAGCTAGAAAAATTCCTAAACCCGCAAAAAATTAATATAGGTTTAATCTCTAAAAGCCATTTTAATAGTTTAATGGTAGTTTTTACCATGCCATTCATCCACCAGAAAGGGAAAGACGGCGATCTGCCATTTGCATTAAAGATAATATAAAACACCATAACGAACTAAAAGGTTAAAACTGAGTCCATGGAAGTGAAAATGTCATGATTTTCGAAGAACTTTTTCACACCTTGGGACAATGGTTCAATATTGGCGGTTTCTTTAAAGCAAAAAACACTTTTTGGGGCTTTAGAATTACAACACCAATAAAAGAAGAGAATTGTTTGCAGCCAAAAAATAAAAATACGACTTGCAATCTGGTGGCACACTTACTTACTGGCCAACAGATTTAAACAAAACTTCTGATCTTATAGATTTCTATGAAACAAAAGGAATATCTGACAACTACATAGGAATGGAAAACAATAAAGAGCTTAAATCCCCTGTTATCGTAGCATTAAGCAAAACTATATTATTTTTAAAAAAATATCGCAAGATTTTTGGCAAAGTACTCCACTCAGATCTGCAAATAACATCATAGTTAAAAATTATCCACTTGAAGAAACAAACTAATGGATAAGAAACGTAAAGATCCTAAGTTCTGACAAATAAAACCGAGCTTAATAACCTTTGTAAACAACAGAAATCTGTTACCAGGACAGTTAAAAATGGAACAATAGGTTCATATTTATCTTTACTTACTGGTCAAAAAGATACTGAATTCTTCCTATGAAAAGCAACAAAATCGATCTAGAGACTAAAAATTTCAACAGCACCTGGGCTCGTAGCAGTAAGTAATAAGCTGATCTATTTGCGATATATTAAGCGTTCTGGATCCCAGCTTTAACCTCCTGTACACACAAGACATACCTCTAATGAAAGACCACAGCAATTTTGGCAGTTGGGAGCACTGTAACGTAAGCTACAGAAAAACTAACATTTATAGTTAGTAACTGAATAAAGAAATGGAGATTTAAGCTTAACGAAATTATATTGATTCATGAGAATTTTACGAATAAAACAAGCTCTCAGCATGCCAATCGTAACCAACTCTTAACAAGTTCCTTTATGCAAATACAGCAACATATCTAGGGATGACGCTAAATGCCAAACTTAAATAGAAAACACGTCAAAAAGAAAAAAAACGAATTGAACATCAAATACACGAAAATGTATTGTTTCATGGGTATAGAGATACTGAGCTATCTATTCATAATAGTTTCACCTATATCGGCAAACTCTGAAACTTGACTACAATTTAGATAATTTGGACGTTCCAAAATAAAGTACTTTGAAACATAACGAAATACATTGTATGCACGGTCAAAAAGTTGCGTCAAAAAGTGTTTGAAATTCCAATATTGGTAAACTAATTTAAGTTGATTGTCTTATATATAAAAACAAGATTTTTGCTCTTTGTGGCCATTCAACCCTATACAATGTCGATAAACTGAATAAATTGCAATCAATCAATCCCGAAATGACAATGTTCTATTTATGTCAGTAAATACACTTGTTATTCTTGTATATTTACAGATACACACACGCACACTTGACATTTTTGATTGAAGAATTAAGTTGTTAAAACGAAGATATATATTTTTTTTGTGTTGTTTTGCTACAACCATAAAAAACTCATAATCCTCGTCTTAATTAATACATCGTTACAAGCACAAGAAACAAGAAAAAAAAAGTTAAAAAATGTTTAACAAAAAATAATTAAAATGTGCTTTGTAGGTGGTTCAAAAAATTCATATTTAAATGGTTGCCTAAGCAATAAGACATTTTGATTGATTGATTGATTTATTAGAATTGTACAGCCAAGGACGAACCAGGAACTCCCGGAATACCGGGCATCACCGTACAATCGTGTTACATATAACCAATGAAAGAGTTGATGGAATGTTGGTAATGACTGACTCGACCCGGTTACTGACACCTAAGCGATCGATAGTTAATGTTTTTTTTTGTGGGGTAAGGAAAGGAAAGGTATATCAGTAATGACAGCATTGGTCCGGTTTCTCAGTAGCCAATATTCTAACTACTGTCAGCATAAGACAATCACAATTATAATTAACTGCTTTGCATTCTGTCATCTCTTATCAGCAACTCCAGAGTGAAACCATTCAAGTACAATATACAAAGATTCCCTGAAAACAAAATCTATTAATGAACTAATTGCACTTAGCCGTAGACTGCAATAAATAGCATTAGTTTCTGCCTGCAATTTACAAATTAATTATTTCATTTCCATGCTGCTAGAAGTTATTAAGCTGATTAATTATACTGTTGTTAATTCTAATGTAATATAATATAATAATATAATAATATAATATAATAATAAAATAATAATATAATATAATAATAAAATAATAAAATAATAAAATAATAAAATAATAAAATAATAAAATAATAAAATAATAAAATAATAAAATAATAAAATAATAAAATAATAAAATAATAAAATAATAAAATAATAAAATAATAAAATAATAAAATAATAAAATAATAAAATAATAAAATAATAAAATAATAAAATAATAAAATAATAAAATAATAAAATAATAAAATAATAAAATAATAAAATAATATAATAATATAATAATATAATAATATAATAATATAATAATATAATAATATAATAATATAATAATATAATAATATAATAATATAATAATATAATAATATAATAATATAATAATATAATAATATAATAATATAATAATATAATAATATAATAATATAATAATATAATAATATAATAATATAATAATATAATAATATAATAATATAATAATATAATAATATAATAATATAATAATATAATAATATAATAATATAATAATATAATAATATAATAATATAATAATATAATAATATAATAATATAATAATATAATAATATAATAATATAATAATATAATAATATAATAATATAATAATATAATAATATAATAATATAATAATATAATAATATAATAATATAATAATATAATAATATAATAATATAATAATATAATAATATAATAATATAATAATATAATAATATAATAATATAATAATATAATAATATAATAATATAATAATATAATAATATAATAATATAATAATATAATAATATAATAATATAATAATATAATAATATAATAATATAATAATATAATAATATAATAATATAATAATATAATAATATAATAATATAATAATATAATAATATAATAATATAATAATATAATAATATAATAATATAATAATATAATAATATAATAATATAATAATATAATAATATAATAATATAATAATATAATAATATAATAATATAATAATATAATAATATAATAATATAATAATATAATAATATAATAATATAATAATATAATAATATAATAATATAATAATATAATAATATAATAATATAATAATATAATAATATAATAATATAATAATATAATAATATAATAATATAATAATATAATAATATAATAATATAATAATATAATAATATAATAATATAATAATATAATAATATAATAATATAATAATATAATAATATAATAATATAATAATATAATAATATAATAATATAATAATATAATAGTATAATAATATAATAATATAATAATATAATAATATAATAATATAATAATATAATAATATAATAATATAATAATATTATAATATTATAATATTATAATATAATAATATAATAATATAATAATATAATAATATAATAATATAATAATATAATAATATAATAATATAATAATATAATAATATAATAATATAATAATATAATAATATAATAATATAATAATATAATAATATAATAATATAATAATATAATAATATAATAATATAATAATATAATAATATAATAATATAATAATATAATAATATAATAATATAATAATATAATAATATAATAATATAATAATATAATAATATAATAATATAATAATATAATAATATAATAATATAATAATATAATAATATAATAATATAATAATATAATAATATAATAATATAATAATATAATAATATAATAATATAATAATATAATAATATAATAATATAATAATATAATAATATAATAATATAATAATATAATAATATAATAATATAATAATATAATAATATAATAATATAATAATATAATAATATAATAATATAATAATATAATAATATAATAATATAATAATATAATAATATAATAATATAATAATATAATAATATAATAATATAATAATATAATAATATAATAATATAATAATATAATAATATAATAATATAATAATATAATAATATAATAATATAATAATATAATAATATAATAATATAATAATATAATAATATAATAATATAATAATATAATAATATAATAATATAATAATATAATAATATAATAATATAATAATATAATAATATAATAATATAATAATATAATAATATAATAATATAATAATATAATAATATAATAATATAATAATATAATAATATAATAATATAATAATATAATAATATAATAATATAATAATATAATAATATAATAATATAATAATATAATAATATAATAATATAATAATATAATAATATAATAATATAATAATATAATAATATAATAATATAATAATATAATAATATAATAATATAATAATATAATAATATAATAATATAATAATATAATAATATAATAATATAATAATATAATAATATAATAATATAATAATATAATAATACAATAATATAATAATATAATAATACAATAATATAATAATATAATAATATAATAATATAATAATATAATAATATAATAATATAATAATATAATAATATAATAATATAATAATATAATAATATAATAATATAATAATATAATAATATAATAATATAATAATATAATAATATAATAATATAATAATATAATAATATAATAATATAATAATATAATAATATAATAATATAATAATATAATAATATAATAATATAATAATATAATAATATAATAATATAATAATATAATAATATAATAATATAATAATATAATAATATAATAATATAATAATATAATAATATAATAATATAATAATATAATAATATAATAATATAATAATATAATAATATAATAATATAATAATATAATAATATAATAATATAATAATATAATAATATAATAATATAATAATATAATAATATAATAATATAATAATATAATAATATAATAATATAATAATATAATAATATAATAATATAATAATATAATAATATAATAATATAATAATATAATAATATAATAATATAATAATATAATAATATAATAATATAATAATATAATAATATAATAATATAATAACATAATAATATAATAATATAATAATATAATAATATAATAATATAATAATATAATAACATAATAATATAATAATATAATAATATAATAATATAATAATATAATAATATAATAATATAATAATATAATAATACAGATACAAACTGCCACAAAGATTCGGTGATGTACCAAATTTAGTAATCCAAAATCCTAAAGTGTCTAAAAAATGCTAAAGGCAGGGGGCGTAAAAGAAACACAACGCCTGAAGACAAAAGACTTTGCTTGTTCAAAAAGACCCTCTGATTACAGGAAAATCTCTGCTCTAAGTGAGATAAACAGTGTAAGACAAATAACAATTAATGTCAAAACTGTGACGGCTTTGTGAAGCGAATTTCCCGCAAAACTTGAAACTTTCACTAAGTGAATTCTTTTAAAGATTATATGTATATGAATAAATTAAACAAAAAAAACAAAAAAGTACATCCTGACAGGACATACCCAGTACCAAACAACGAGTATCATCGTCCAATATACCATCTTAAATGCGTATCGAGCCGAAAACGATTCCGCAAACTCCACAGCTTACGGCCACTGGTAGCTGTTGTGTGGTGTGCCAGTAACGAAGGCACTACCACACCACAGCCGCCAGCTACCGTGCGCTGTGGAGTTTGCGGAATCGCTATCGACTCGATATGCCCAAGATGGATTTGAAACGATGATTCGATGATTTGATACTATAGTATTGCCTGCAGTCTGCACTGAAATATGAACAATTTTTTTTCTATATATATTTAACAAGAGTGCATTAGTAGTTCTAGCGAATTAGAAAGAATCACCATAAAAAAAAATAAAAAAAATTTATAGCTTTCGCTATGTACACAAAATTTAAATCACTACATGTAAATCACATGAATACAAAATAAAATACTACAATATTAACACTACTACCACAGAAAAAGGTATTATGAAAAAAAAAATTATTTGCTTAATATATAAACGCAATATAGTATATCACTGTATGCGATTAGGCAAAAACAAAAATAATTGTAGGGGAACGTAAAAATTACAATTACATTTAAATGAAGGCGCTTTTATGGTTGTGTTCATTCGTTCGTTCGTTCATTCGGTAATATTATTTTGATGATTTTATGGTTGATGAAAATTTACGGAACGATTTTAACACCACCTATCGATTAAAAATCTAAGCATTTGACATTTTCTTGATAGATTTATCAAACTTATTTTGTCTGTAAAGAAAACTATACCTATTTCAATTTTATTTTATGTAAAATTGATTTTAAACAACGATTTACTATTTAATTTATATACGTTTACCACGGAACTTTAACAATACTAATCAAATTATTGCTACTGTCAAAATTTGTTTGTATATAGTATTGCTATCCTTTTTAAATTATATAATTTTCTTTTTTACTCCATAATCGTTCGAACGAAAAGTTAAAAGTAGGTCATCTTAATGAAAAAATACAGAACGAAAATAAGGGGAAAATAAGGGAATGTGATTGGTTAAAAAAAAGTACGGAACGAATTACCGAACGAATAAACACAACCATAAAAGCGCCTTGACGATTCGTATGAAAAATTGATATAATACACCAATCCCTCGCTTACCAAAAACTCTAATTAATTTGAACGAAATTTCGCATATCAAAATTAAATCAAAATTTTGGTTTACTTAATAAAATTTACGAAATTATTTTACATACATATTTTACCTTTTTGAATTTTATTTTACGAAATTTCGTTTTACTAAATTTTAATTTACAAAAATAAAAAAGTGACCGAATTAATTTCGTTAAGCAAGGGATAGGTGTAAAAGCATTATCATCACCAATAAACAGGTCATTATGCAAAATAAAAAACACCCACAATTGTATATACGCAATAGTGTTGGTTTTGAAAATAATAATAAAATTACGAACCATACCATCGTAACAGCTAAGTGTATTAAAATGCAGAACTGGTTTCCACAAAATATATATATTATGATCGAGTAATGTACACCAAAATGTTAGTCTATACCAAAACCAACACAAATGTATATTATACAAGCCATGAAGCTTGTCTAAGTAAAACATATTATGACTACTATTTGGTGTATGTGTTAGTGAATTTGACTACAGTAAAAATCGAAACAAAAAATTATATTTCGCACTGTCCATACTCCTCTTAATTCAAAGTACATAACATTTCTACAAAAAAAACGAAACAAAAATTATATTTTGCACTGTCCATTCTGCTCTAAATTCATAGTATATAGTATAGTATATAATGAAGTAAATAATAATAACAATACTTCTCTCTCTCATTAAATAATAAATTTGTTTTTTGCTTTGTCATAAAGAGTGCAACATACTGTTGTTCCATCATTCGTATTCATTTTTTATTTACATCAAAGCATATAATAAAAGTATATACAAATTATACTACGTCACAACACTAATACTTAGGTATAGTAGTCACTTTTTGGCATAAGTATCGCAACTTCATGGCTTGTATATACATTTGTGTTGGTTTTGTCTATACACTTGTACACAATATAAGAGTGATTACAAATGAATGAAAACTTGTATCGGTCATTGTAGATGTATATTGTTGTAAATCTAATATTTTTTGATAAATATATTTCATTTTTCTGTTTAGTCGTGTGGTGAATGGCAACCAAAATTAATTATTAAGATAATTCGCAACTAATATAATTCGCAAACAAGTTATTTTCAGCATTTCTAATATTTTACAATTTATTACCAAATACGAGTCTTGTAAGAGGACTTTTCCCTGATCAATTAAAAAGGAGTATTGTTAAACCACTATTCAAGAAAAATGCACGAGTGGACCCAAATAATTATCGACCAATCACACTAAACACATTCTTAAAGGTTTTTGAAAAAATAGTTAAAACTAGTTTGATCTGTTAAATTTAATTTGTTAGATAAGAGGCAAAAGAATCATTTGCTCTCTTCATAGATATACAAAAGCATTTGATACAAGTCGCCTAAGCAATAACACAAGACGATAAATTCATGGTCATTTTACACTTAGTGAAAGACATCAATCCTGTTATTATTAACATTGGTTTGCAATGGCCTTAGGTATTTATGTGTATTATTTGGGTGTCGCACTCAACGATATGAAATTGTGATAGAGACAGTTGTGATTCGGTTCCAGAGCAGAATGCAAAGAAACAAACCAAAAACCACCTGTTCCCTCTAACCTTAAACTGTTAATATATTTTTTTTAATAGTTTGAAAATCTGTTTTCACTTACCTTATTTTACATTTCTTTGGTATTTCCCTTTTGGCTACTTTCGTCATCTGTACGCGTGTGGAAGAGAAAAAAGAAAAATATTAAGATTATAGAAAATGTATTAACGATATTTAGATGTTTTTAAAAATAGACTTTTTTGTTTTTTGTTAAGTATTAAAAATTTATAAAAATAGAAATATGAATTCTAAAATTAGTTCTATACCGATTTAGACGCGTTTAATTCCGATACATTTTCGAGGTGCGATAAACTTAACTCATTATGTTTAGGTGATCTGACGTATTTTCGATACTTCAGCACATCATATCCGCATAATATAAAAGTTAACACATCATTATAAATTAGTAGTCATCTTATCATGATCATGAACGTTAGATATCCGTACACATAATGATCAAAATATTTACCGCGCATGTCAATCATTTTGTATTTACTATGATCGGATATATTATTTTTGTTGGCTGCCAGCATGATCATGTGTATACAACTCTTAATAATTGTTATTTTTTTTTTTAATTGAGGTTAGAATTTTTTGTACTTTTTGAAGTACAACAAAAACAATAAACAATTTATTGAAAATAAAATATTAACAAGATGACGAGGTTAATTGAATTATATTTCCGGAGATGTTTTGCCTTTAGATGCATTTTATTGTGTTATATGGTCGGCAGATGCCAGTGATTAATACAAATTTGTTGATAAAGTTACTTTAATATGGGAAATATATTTCATTTAAAGTTATGGATTTAAAGTTATGGTAAATTCATGGATGTCAAGCGTCATCGGATAATATGACCTTTATTTAGAATATTTAATAAATGTTATTTAGTATAAATAGCCGCTAATAAAGACGCTTTAAGATCACTATTATATACTTGCGAACTGTAAAACGGGTAGGTTATATACCAGTCAACTGCGTTCATTGAATCAACTCTAAAATTATAAAAAATAGGTTATCATGTCGCTTTTTACTCTACTTGACAACCTAAACCTGCAAGAGCGTACTTCTTAAGTGGTGGTTCTGAAATCGTCGGTGCGTTTTCGTTCTACTTTTATCATGAAATATGAGTGATCCGTTTCCATATTGGAAACCTACTTTTTCTTCAATTGAGTACAATGTCACCATTCTATTTTTCTAATTATTTTCGCATACGAATATGGTATGGATACAGCAAAAGCATTTTGCTCTTTAGTAGCGGTTCTTCTAGTAGAACTGGACTGGTAAAATCGGACTGGGACTACGTAAGAAACTATATCAACCTGTCAGGCCATTCCAAATTATCTCTAACGACCGGATGGTATCTGGACTACAAAGGGGGTGGAATTTCAGGAGCTTCTCTTGGAAACTCATTCCCCGGGATGTTTCGAATCTTCGACGGACCTACCAAAAACCAATAGGACTACTGATCTCGCTGGAAAAATTGTCAACAGGAGGAACATCTTGTTGTCAGTAAACAGTTTTAAGCCTTTTAAGACAGCAGGTCCGAATGACATTATTCCTGCCGACATCCAACAGACCTGTGAATTAATGTTTCCCTGGCTTGAGGTGATTTTTAAAAGTAGCCTAAGAAACTATGTCATATTCTAAACAAATGGAGTGAACCAAAGGTTATTTCTTTACCTAAGGCGGGAAAACGCTTTCATTGCGGCCGAAAAGACCTTAACCCCATTAGCTTATTTTCGTATTTCTTGAAAACTCTAGAGAGACAGATAGAAGCTTATATTAGAGGCTCAATCGGACTGGTAAGATTAGCAGCATCTCAGCATGCTTACTGTAAGGGGAAATCGGTAGAAACTGCACTACATTCTCTTTTAGGCGCTATTGAAAAATCGCTCGAATATAAAGAATTATTTTTGGTGACCTTCTGTGATATAAAAGGAGCCTTTAACAATGTCAAATGCTCAGAGGCAGGGTCATTTTGTACGGAAATTTATGAGTAGAGGTACATCGAAAGGTCGTGTATTATCCCAAGGCTTCCCGTTCGCATCAACCGCAATCCTGCAAGATTCTTACGTCGACGATTTACTGTCGGGGCAGACAAGTTAAAATCAGAAATTATTAAAATTTTAGAGAAAATAGGATTTCACTTGAAAAAATTACGATCCAGTTCACCAGCACTACTTTGTTCATTTGACACAGAAACCCTTGAATTAAACTCGAAGCTAATTAAAGAAGAATCAACCGTTAGGAATCTTATGTATTTCCCTCTCCAACACGTTTTCATTAAAGGCCTGCTTCCATGACTGTTTTAAAGTGGCTATTCGTTATTCCTAGGCGATGGAAGTCATTTATCGCCAAACGTATATCATATATTTTGGACAACGTACCACACATCAACATTAGAATTATGTTCCAACAAAACAGAATCCGGCAGACATGATAACCAGAGAAGTGTTGCCACAAAAAATTTAAGTTATGGTGGAAAGGACCAGAGTGGTTAGCAAAAGAAGAGTGTTGGTGGCCTAAAGTACCTGAATTAGACCAACAAATAAGTTCAGAAATTTTAGAACAAAAATCACTAATGTTTGCAATTCAAACCATAAAATTACCATAAACTATAAAACCATCAAACCATAAAATACAAATTGAGGAATTACTAAAAGCTGAACCCGTCATCTATAAACAAATACAACGTTGTCATTTTAATCAAGAACTATCCGAGCTACAAAAAAGAAAATTTACATCAAAATTAGTTGCACTTGACCCATTTATGGATGATAAGGGTTTATTAAGAGTTCGAGGATGATTGCAATATTCTAAGTTGCGTTATTCAACAAAACATCTAATTATTTTACCGAAAAACCACCGCGTTAACGATGGAGGCGTGACGTCAATTTTAAACGGGCTCCGGCAAAAATATTAGATTTATGTCCGTCGTGCGTAGTCTAAAGATTTATTAAAGCCTGCGTCACTTGTATTCGGCATCGAGGATCTACTACATTCCCGAAAATGGGAAATCTTCCAGCCGAGAGAGCATTACAAACGCGCCCATTTCAAAATATTGGTGTAGATTACGCAGGGCAGACAGAGTTAAAAGAAAAATTTGGCTATTAGTAGGTTTGAGTTAACTTAAGTTAGTTTGAGTTGTGTCTAAACCTACCTTAAGTAACTTGACTTTTTTCCCAAATTCCTTCCTTGGCGTTTATGATGTGGAACCTTATATGAAGACTTACTTTGAATTGCACTATATATGGAAATCAAATCAGAGTTTTATTTGCGCCAGTTTGTATAAGTGACTGTACATATGACTAAGTTTAAAATCTTCAAATTACGGACCGCAACAGGACATTCTGTTAGTTTGAAATGATTTTTAATCAAGTGAGTAAGTTTAAGGAAGTTTAAAAAAGATTTATTTACAGTTCCACCACTTTGAAATTTTAATCAGTGGTTTGAGTAAGATTGAGGAAATTCAATTAAATCAAGTTTGAGTAAATTTAAGTAAAATTGTGTTAGTTAGAAACACTTATAACATTTCGTGCACTTTCCTCCTCTAGTGGTATATAATTTGTTGCACTAGGCCCGGAAAGAAAAAGTTTGAATGCATTGAGTGAAAAACATTATGAAGGAGGTTGTTTGTAACAAAAATTAAAATACATGGTGAACTAATCTAGACAGTAAAAAAAATTGATTTATATCTAATGCATTAAACTAATCTCGCACCTATATAGCAGAACTTAAAAGACTTAAACCCACTATGTCAAAACGAAAATGAAAAAAATTCTAGACAAATGAGTCAAGCAGTTCAAATTTTATAATTGATCAAATTTCTATTTATGGTTGTCAAACGAAGCAAATTATAAATACAACAGACAACGATATACAAAAACCTTAAGCTTCTGTTGTAAATCGAACAGGTATTGTGTATTAAAGCTATTGAGAAGGACTTTATCTTAAAATTAAATCTTACATTATCTTTGGTTAGCCATCATAAATCAATGAGTCAATCAAGTTCATATAGATTTTGTCCATAATTTTTCTTTTTTTCTAAATTTATGCTTGAAACGAGTTTGATTTATTTTTTTAAAAATAATTGGACAAATGCATCGGGTGAATTATTTAAGTTGATACAAATAAATATATTGTAAAAGTATAGTACCTTTAGTTGTATAATGAAAAAGGTTTGAAAGATTCATACCTCACAGAGGTTTGACATCTACTCTAAGGTTATAGTATTTGACATCTACTCTAAGGTTATATCTGTTTCAGAAATATAGGCAAACCCATAACGAAGTAAGGCTGCCTCCATCGCACGACAATGGAGCTTTCCGAGAAAGCAACTCGACAAGTGTTAAGGAACCATCTACTGGTGGCCATAAGGGAATTTTGAAACCTTTATAATTCGATGATGAATCGCCAATCGAGAACTTAAAGGTTCAGTTTCAAGCGCAGTATAATGGATGAGATCTGAGTGAGTAGCTGCAACAGAGATGAGATGTGAAAGAATATTGAAAGAGCTGGAACTAAGGCACTGGCAGTCTCACATCCAACAACTATGCAACATACGCTGCATAATCGTAGACAGAGACAATGTATTAAATGGGTTAATAGTAGAAGCATTCATCGACGCCGTTAGAGACTACTAATCGAAACTCCACTTTAGAATGATGGCGAAAAGAAAGAATATGAACGAGGTTTTAGCATCAGCCCTGGGATACGGTGCAGTCAGAACCAGCTTAACTACGGATTCCCTTAAACTGCGGAAGCTCGAAGTGGAAGATATAGCTCAAATAGAGACCATGATAGAAGTAATACTTGGAAGACCACGACAAAGCTTCCAGAACATCAGACAGAGATCTCGTTCCCAATCAAGGTGCTTTAGATGCCAACAACCCGAACACTACATCAGGGATTGTAAGCAACCAGCAGAGCGGAACAGCGAGAGGGTGGTGAGAAACAACATGAAAAAGTCAGACAGTAAGGTGCACAACAGGTGGACGTTTAAGCAGAGTGCTTCACGCGCCTCCAGAGTGGGTATCAGAAAAACTAGGCACCACCAGCTTTGCGGGGCGAAATCTGGGTAAAGTGAAAGAAATCCCTTTGTAACTGTTCAGATTGTCCAACTAGAGAAGGACTGCAACCAAATGTCAGAAATTCAACCAATGTCAGAAAAAGTTATCTATGCCAGAGTCCTCGGTGACCTTGAGAGTAGCAAGTTGGGATTAGTAGAGCCAATTAAAATAATGAACGAATGTCCATTATGCGGAATGACCTTAGTGAAACTCATGCCAAAGATACCAGTAAGAGTAATGAACGTGAGCGCGACGGTTAGCGTGATCAACGAAGGAGTGATGATTGGTAAAGCTGAGGAAGTCGATTTCATCACAAATTACGCATCTGATGAAAACGTAACAAACCGATACACCCAGCAAAAAAAACTGGTCATTTAGTCATTATGTGATCATCTGGTAGTAGGAGAGGCAAAAGCGGCAATAAAAGTACTGGAAGGCTGTCGTTTTCGTCATGAATGAGAATGACATAGGGAAAACCGATATAGTTCAACATCGAATCAACACCGGGAATGCAACTCCAATACGACAAGCACCAAGAAGCTGAACTACTTATTACGAAGTTGAAGCGTGACGGAATAATTGAGAAATCCAACAATCCGTGGAGTTCAGCAGTGGTGCTTGTACAAAAGAAAGATAGTTCGATGAGGTTTTGCGTTGACTACCGAAAGCTGAACGAAGTAACCAAAAAGAATAGTCTTATGTTTTCAGTTCAACAGTGTGAACAAGTGAATAAGTAAACGATTAAAGCGAAGTGTACAGAAAAGTGTTACATAGTGATTATAGTGAAATAAAGATCAATCCAGTAAATTTGATCACGGTGTTTGGTTATTTCAAAAGACAAATTCGTAACAATTGAAGACCCTGATGTGTATACACATTTAGTGTCCCGGAATTATTCTCAGAATCTCCTACCAAACGTAAATTGCTATCAGAATGTGTAAAATATTTGATCCAATTTTACTTCAGACGATGTTTATGAAGTGGTCCAGAATTCCTAAGAAAAACCCAACAACATGCTGGCCTCATTATGATAATCTGTCATTTGATCCTATTATCATAGAAGCTAGAAAGCCCGTTTTAATTTTAGCAATTTAGTACAAATAAAAATCAACCGATACAATATATTATCGACAGATTTTCATCATACACCTTAACGGCATAGGTATTAAGTGAATGCCTTCGCTTTGCCGAATTATGCCATAACAAGGAAACACCGTACATTACTGGACAGCATTTTCCACATTATCATTTCCAAAACACATACTGAGACACATCTCAGGACACATAAAATAGAATGGCATACAATACCACCGACAGCTCTACACATTGGCGGTATATGAGAGCCGGGAGTTAAATCAGTAAGACATCATCTTCATCGAGTATTGGATAAATCAACGCCTATCTTTGAAGAATTACAAACACTTCTGATCCAGATAGGGGCCATACCTGTCTAAAAGCCACTAATACCATTTAATTATGATACTGGCGACCGAAAGATATTAACACTACGTCAACTTTTGATTGACTTATCAATGCTAAAAGTACCAGATCAGGCCATTAATGACATCACGCAAAAATGCGGCACAACACCCTTTATAACAACGAATTTGTTTGGTCGAAAAATACATATCAATAATGTTATTCAATTTATAATCAAAAATTGCATTCCAGCCTACCATTTCGAAAAAATTCCCGCGGTATAGTAATATATCAGCCGTTAAACTTTGGTTGTGTACTATATTGACCTTGCAATAAAGCTTCTGGTATAGTCTAAGTTGATTTTCAATCCACTATGATGTAATCTATTAAGAACAAATGACTCCAATGATTTCATAACCGATCCACAATAAGGATCATTCAAAAAAACTAGAAATCAGCCGTTTAAATTCCAGAAGTAATTAGGAGGCCAATATTCTAATGAATCGCCATGTACCAACTTAGATGATTCACTCGGTATAAAAAGATATTAGAACTAGTAATGTACTGAAAGTATTCGATTTCACAATACAGTTGAGCTTCATAATACACACAATTACATGTATAATGGGTACTTGCGATTATTTGACAGGATCCACTGTATATATTGAGCTCGAAATAAATCTTAACTAAATTTTGTAGTTTTTTTTTTTCAAAAATCTTATACATTAATCTTTCAACGTCAATTTAAATAAAATAAAAATTGAAACAGCTTACTATACCCACACTTTGGTGTGTGCGTTTGTGTACATACAAAATCAAAGAGCTCGGACAAAACTTGATCTGTGATACTCGTAATGTCTATTGGTAATATATAAAATTACAATTAAGAATTTTTTTTTTTTTTAAATATAAATTTAAATAAATTGTATTTATTACATATTTCGAAATCTGGAGGTTTTGTTGTTGGTGTAGAACAGGTATTTGTATAATATTAAATAATCATTTATTTATAAATCACTATATTATAGACACAATATTTAATTTAAACTATCCTTATCACTTCGCTTACGCATTTAAAAAAAATTAAAATTCTTAATGTTAAAAACGAGGCTGTCTAGGTAATATAATTTCATCTTGTACAGGCGAGAATTTGCTTCCCAATCTTTTAAACCATGCACATTACATTATTATCTCGTATTATATGCTCGAAAGTTATTAATTTAAGAGGTACTCAAGGCCAAACCAATTGTTGTGTGCATATATTGGGTTGGGGAAAAAGTTTTATCGTAATTTAACGATGGTCGATCACTATTTATCTTTAAGCTGTGCGAGGTCGCCGAATACAGCATCTGAAGAAGCGCCGACTAACACATCGTGGAGTATCGAATGTTTGGGTGAATTCGAGTGCAGTTCGTTTTGACAATAGTGATCATTGCGACATCTGTGTTGCATTTGATCTTCATTTGTTCGAGCTCGCATCAAGGTGCATCCATTATTTAAATATTATTTTTTTATTTTAACTTCGAAATTGAGATAGTAAAATTGCAAATTGCCATTCAATAAAAGACAACTTTATACTGTAAAACAAACAATTGCGTTAAAAATGTGAATTTTCTATTTAGCAAAAAATTTGCTTTGCTTTTCTGCTGCTGCAATTTCAGGAAAGAAAGGCCTTTCCTGTTTATTCATTGGTGACAGCGGTGTCATATCCGCTATATTAACGAGTCGTGAATTATATTGTGTGGAATCATCGTACATCATTAATTTATCATTATACTACGCTACTGCGACAACAATTTTGGAGGAACATTTGAGCAATACAGTGGATGTTTTACACTGGATTACGGTATACGTGGTCTAACATTGCATATCGTACTTGGAAGTCCAATATTAATTTCCAATCATCACATATTACGAGACAATAATACCAAGAAATTTGCAAGTGAATGTTGAATTATTAAATCGTTGTGAGCATAGTTTATATTTAAGTTGCATAATATATATGGCTGAAAGGATGTAAAACGGCTCAGAGGCGCCAATGAAATATTCCTCAAATTTCTGGAAGAGTTAAAAGATTTTATTGCCAATTACATACAAACAGCTAAGGCAAACCAACTCAAACTTCGTCTCGATGAATTATAGAATCGAAGCGGACTAACTTTATCAAACATCAATCACAGTTAGAATCAATTGATGAGGTGGAACTAGAGTCAAGCACGCATTTCACTGTCGATACATCGTATTTTTATTTGAGATCTGCACTAGAAAAACAAATTGATGTGTTAAAAGATGAGAAAGTGAAGTCGTCCCTTTCGGTTGAAGAATTAAACTTCATACAAAAGTTGTCTGAAATAAAGCTTGATCATTTTGCTGGTGATATTACAAAATGGAAGTCGTTTGTTGACTCGTTTGATCCATTGTGCATAATAACTCACGATTGTCTGATCCAGTATTTGAGAAATTCATTAGAGGGTCGCCCAAGCTCCAACTAAATGGAGAGAAGAAGCGCCTATTAATGGACTTAACGAAACATTAATGGACTTAACGAAATTCATCAAACTTAGAAGTCATGCATTGGAAGGACAATCTCTCGACATGTTTTTGATTCCCAAGGGTCCTAAAGTCCAATACCAAGCTATCAATCAGAAATCTTCTCAATCAAAATCTGGATCACTAAATCCATTCAAGCAACATTCACGGATAAACTATAACACTTCATTTCATGCCAACACTCGATTCTCATGCGTTTACTGTAAGAATCATAGCGTTTATATGCGGTGCAATAAATTTATAGCAAAGTCGAAAATTGTCTTCGAGTAACGCACAACGTTAACAATAGCCCGAGTCATAAGATGTTTGTCGGTGTTGTGAATTAAAACATCATTCATTGTTACATGTCACACCACAAGTTTCAGAACCACCACGGTCGTCACAACTCACATGTGATGAATGAACCTATTTTAACCACATCTTTAAATAAAGCTGAATCAGCTGCGTGTGTATAACATATTTCATATAAAGTAGAATAAGATTAATCATCAATATTTTAAGTGTATAAAGTAAATGAAAATTATTTGTAATTTAGATATAAGTTTGGATTTAAATAAAGCGGACATAGTCCTAAAATATTTTTTTTAGTTTATTCAACGAGTTAAAGAAACTAATTTAAAACTTATCCTAAAAACGTCACAATAATGTTATTATTAACAGTGGAACATAATAAAAAAAGTGATACAAAAATTACTTTCCACAATGAACGGTAAATATGAATTCCTGAGATTACCATTTGGATTAAAGAACGCGCCTGCTATTTTCCAACGGATGATGGACGATGTTGTAAAAGAATTCATTGGAAGAATATGATATGTCTACATCGACGATATAATCGTCTTTGGAGGAAATTCAAAGGAGGAACATCTAGGAAATGTCAAGCAAATATTTAACAAGTTACGAGACTCGAATCTTAGAGTCAACTTGAACAAAACCGAATTCCTTAAAGAAGAGACGGAATTCCTGGGCTATATTGTGACTAGCTCAAGTATAAAAGTGAATCCAAAGAAAGTGGCAGCGATTAAAAACATCAAACCACCAGAGAACCTTAAAGATCTTACGGGATTCCTTGGACTCACTTCATATTATAGACGATTCATTTGAGATCCTACGAAGATCGCAAAACCCCTCATAAATCTAACGAGAGGAGAGAATGCTCAGGTAAAAGCAAGTAACTCCTAGAAAATCAAGATCGAGCTAGGCATTGACGAACTAAAAGATTTCAAACAACTGAAAGAACTATAGGCATCAGCAGATCACGTTCCCAGATTTTAACAAACCCTTCATCCTTACAACGGATGCGTCAAACACCAGTATAGGAGCAGTCTTGTTACAAGGAGAGATAGGGAAAGACCGTCCAGTTACATACTTGTCAAGGTCCTTAACTAAAACAGAGGAAAACTATGCCACCAACGAGAATGTAATGCTGGCAATTGTATAGGCCCTTGATAGCATCAGAAGCTATCTGTACGGGGCGAAAAAAATCAAAATAGTAACGGACCATCAACCGTTAACATTTGCTTTAAGTAACCGCAACAACAACAAGTTGAAGAGATGGAAAGCCCGCATCGAGGAGTACAATTACGAACTAGTGTATAAACCGGGCATAACCAATAAAGTAGCAGATGCACTATCCAGATTGAAATTGGAAGTTAATAGCCTTTCGTCATCAAGAAGCGCAACGGTACATAGCGCGGAGGAAGATGGAACACAGCTTATTCCACACTGTGACTCGCCAATAAATGATTTCAAAATCCAAATTATCTTAACGAGAGGCGATGACATGTTCATCTACGAGGAGCCACACAGAAGCTACCATCGGCACTACATCGCACTGCCCGATATAAACAAGGAAGCACTAAAGAAAATTCTAAAGAAGAAATTATACCCATCGCTTCTAAATGGTATAAAAAACACACCTGAGGAATACATGCAGTTGCTACTGGAAGTCTATCAAGAAGACCTCGCTAATTACAAGATTCGACTAAGACGACGATTAGTAGAAGACATTTATAATGAAGAAAACAAGTTCCGGATTATCGAGGAGGAACACCAAAGGGCGCACCGTAATTGGAAGGAAAATAAAGAACAAATTTTAGAAAGGTACTACTTCCCACAGATGACTAGAAACATCAAATTCAGGAAATGCACTGGCTTCTAGGGAGACACACCGAGCTCTCGATCCATAATAAGCTTCTGATAAACAAACAAATTCGGAAACCGGTAGGGATCTATGGCATACATTAAAAGTAACATCAATACAATCGAAACGGTCCAATTGCACATTCACCGTGGTACATTAGAAACGACAACCTTCATAGAGACTTAAAAAATAAGCTTGTAGCATACGAGATCAATTAACATGCAAGAAAACACTTCCAACACCTGCATGAGCATGCAAATCAAGATATACGTTGTATGTTGACCAACATCACAATAAAAAGAAAGTTACAAAGAACTAAACCATTGTACCTAAGTTCTAACGTGACCTAGAAGACAGTGTCAGTAACGCAAGAAACCTACTGAGGAATCATTGTTAACTGAGATTATTCTATAAGGCTTAATTCCAATAAATACATAATAATATGCATTGTAAATTACTAAATGAGTAAACTACGTCGTAATAAAATACAAAAAAAAATTAAGAACTGCACAAATCGTACACCAAGGTCGTTCGGCTTAATCATTTGCATAAGGGAGAACTTGATTGTACTATCTCATTATCCTAATAATTCACATGTCGTTCTAAGATAAGTCAATTACGAAATATTTGGGTGTGCTTCGGTACCCTAAAACATAAACAGACGCCAATTTATCGATTTATTTAAATTACAGTTTTCACTATGAATGTGGATGGACTATGACCACAGTAATTACGTCAAGCCACAAAAAGGAGTGTCGTAAACCTAATATTTAATCGATTTTGGCGACTTACTAATTAATTAAACTATAATTAGAAATTATAACATAAAAATTATCCCCCAAACACTAAAAAAAAATACTCACTTTGATATCAGCTTAATGCATCTCGGTGGCGCATCATCAACCGGTAAAAAAAAAATTTATTTCACTCACAAACACTTTATTTTGTTAAACTTAAATTAGAAATTATATAAATAAATAGTTTATATAAAAACAATTAGTTTACGATTAATTAATAAATAATAATCCATTTCACATTTTTTTATCATGATTTTTTACGATTTTACGCGTCGATTTGTCAAGTATACAACCGCACAATATGAAAATACTACACCATTTACGTTCTTGTTTAATTGTGACGTCATTAAAACAAAACAAACGTTGAAACAACTGATTTTATTTGTCGTTTAATTTCGTGGTGGCGATTAGCATAAGCTTATAGTACTATATGTATTTTGGGAAGATGGCACGCGGTATGGAGTAAATGTATGAACAATGATTGTTAAACTTTTTATATATTTATTTTAACACGTTGGACACCACGTATTTATTGCGTGCGTGCAATTGAATTATTTAGTGTATAATTTCACTACGCTTGTCGCATAAAACACGCGGAAATATTTAAATATTCACAAAAAAGGAAAGTCGGTCTGCGCCCCGTTGTCGCAGTGAAGGGATGAACAGTTGCCGCGTCTGATGATGGATCTAACACAACCACGTTTACGTTCGTTTTAGTACATTTTATTTGTGGTTGTTGCTCGTACGAACGGCTCATTGAGAGTATTTCCCCATAAGCTCAATGCAGCCCAAAGTAACTACTCGGTGACAGAACTGGAATGCTATGCCGCGGTAGTCAGTGTACAAAAGGTCCGGCTAGAGGGATATTATTTTGTGGTCTGCATTGATCACGCCAGCTGGTTGATGACCCAAAATCATCTGTCGGAGCGATTAGCACGGCGAAGTCTTAAACTCCAAGCTTTTGACTTCCAGATTGGGTATCAAAAACGCTTTGGTAAACAAAGTACCTAGTGCATTGTCTCGAGCCTTTTGCGTAAAATCTCCTCCTTGTGGTGATGAAGAGTTAAGAGCACTTTCGATTCTGGTATCCAATCTGAAGGTCAATCTTTTTCTGCTTTGTAGATTCCTTAGTGACTTCTACTGCTATTCATGATGCTATTCATCATTCCATCGTACGGCATTCGGTAACAAAGCTGTGGATTTTGTCACAAAGCCGGCTATGGAGACCCCTGTGGTCTCTACTCGCTCTTTTGAGCAACTGCTCGTTGATTTTTTGTGTCTGTATCCACGTTCTTCGGACAACGGCAGTCAGTTTAGTAACATTAGTGAAATGCAAATTATAACCAGCGAAACGCGTGCACAGGAGTATTTTGTCGGCAATTAAAAGTTACGTTGATGTGGATCATCGGGATTGGGATACAAATATAGCGAATATAGCCTGTGCAATTCGAACATGAGTCGTCCAAAAATACACCGTATTATGTGAACTTCACGGTAGAAACTTGATGACTTCTGGCGCGCGGAACGACATCTTGGGTTATGATAACTGGTGCCAAAAGAAGCATGTCTTAAAAATACGGCGATACAAAATCAGTCACTCAAAATGTACACAAGGCATATGAACAATATAAAAAAGGTTATAATTTGCGAACGCGACCATGACAATTCTTGGTAGGGGATGTTGTGTTAAAGAAAGTCTTCAAGCAATCAAAAGCCGCCGACACAAATAATGCAAAGTTTGACTCGGTATATGAGAAATGGCTAATAAAATAGGACTAACACTTATGAGTTGGTGGGACTAGAGGGTAAAAGGGTGAGAAAAAGATAGCGAGGTGCCAATGTGGCATGTTCAAGAAAAAAAGGAATTGTTCAAGCTTTTGGAAATGTTTTGGTAATTGATTCGTGCGTAAATTTTCTTAAATTCGATTTTTGGTTTTAAGAAAATTTTCGTTGTTACACTTGGGATGTAATGTAACGTTTTATATGGTGAGGCACGGAGTTTCATAAACCAAAATATTTATTCTGTTTTTTCAACAATGAGCCGGCGTGGAGATGGCAGCCGCATCAGTGATAATAAAATAAGCAACAACTGAGAAAGTGGAGGGGATGGAGTGATGACCACGAGCCGAAGGAGAAAATAAAATAGAAGAGGTGATCGGTTTTTTTTTTTTTTTGGAAAAATAGTAGACTTTTGGACGCAAGCAAAGAAGGCAGACAAAAACAAATATAAAAGTATAAAATAAAAAAAAGTCAAGAAGATTCATCAAACAGGGAATGGTGTAACGTATATCTGGCCAGGACTGCGACCGAGAAGGGTGAACCGTGGAAAAGAAGACTAAAAATAAAAATGAATGGGTGAAAACAGAAACTTAAAGAAAACTAACAATTTATAAGAGTGTAGACCGAAAGTGTGATGACGTTGTTTTTTTTTTGTTTTGAAGTGATACGCGTATTTATTGGTTGTTTGTGCGCCTCGTCCATTCGCTAGATTAACTTTTCCATTCAACCTCCATTTTTGTGTGTAATCGTTGTACGCGACGTGGTGGTAGTTTTTTTAGCGGGTTACCCCCTGAGAGTCAACCTGCTCCTCGAACAATTGACCGGGCAATATTCACGTGCCGGTAGACTGGCGCCTAACTCTTCGAAATTTTATTGTCTACCCAAAAAATTTACTGCTATTGTGTGTGGTACCATAGCGTCCCTGCGTGTCCAATACACGTGCACAATAGCGTGTGGGTCCTGAGTTTGACTGTCGCCACTGACTACATGGAAATCGTATCAGTGATCACTGATTGAAAATAAGAAGTTCTTGGAAGAGATCTCAGTAAAGAAACATTTTTTCCCGCGGTTCATATTTTTATTGGCCTCATGTTGATCTATTTTTGATTTATGAACAAAACTTGAAAATATTTAATGAGTATCATGATGTAGTTTCTGGATTTTATGCAATTTTCAATTCGATTTGTGGCATAAATTTATCAAATTTGTTGGGAAAACCATCATGCGACTCACAATCGCCACCAGAATTAGTTTTCCCTGCGTATTCAGAGCCAATATATTCAGGAACTGTAACATTAAAAAATCCTTGATTTAATAAATATGCGGCAAACTTTCAATGCTCAAGCCAGTGTTGCATTCAAATCAATTTTAAGAAGTCTAATCAGTATTTTAAACAGTCGATGACTTATACATTGTAGGTATGATAGATTTCGTTTTGAACCATTTCTTATCGGAACAGCTTCAACAATCAAGCAGCATTTTTTTTACCATAGTTAAGAGTTTAAATGGTTTTAGAAACCATAAAAAGCGATGTCGTTCCTACTCTAAGAAGGCATTATTGCTAGCAAAGCCTGATTAAGCAACCTATGATGCATCCCAAGAAATATAAGGAAAAAATCAAAGATTTACAGGTAACGTAAATTATTCAGATTCGTGATTAAATAGAACTTTTTAAGAATCAACAGTCACGTTTGAGCCATATATCATCAGCATACTTTCGAACGGTATTAAATGGCTATTTGCATAGATAGTCTGATCATCACCTTGTACAATTTCAGCTTGTCCAAATTTGCTAGGTATTTAGGCTTTAGCAGTAGATAAAAGGCGTACCTTAGAACCGTTGTTGCCGTTGACAAGACGCGCTTTACTATCCCCTCAAGAACTACTGGATCCTATCAAGAGGATCCAGTAGTTCTTTAACACCGTTGCCATTCAGACCAAATCAGAACATACACATACTTGAAGTCTAGGAAAACCTGATGCATGTCACAATATATGTTGGAGAGCATTTTCTACCTTGGGCTACAGATAATGTTGAATACCATAAACGAGTTGGACGGCCAACAAAAAAATTCGGATGAGTTTATTTATTTTGTTTCAGCATTGAAAGATTATTGGTTGGGACACGTTAATATTCGTGTTCTATAAAAGGATGTTTTGGATTTTAAATCAGTTTATTACAGCCCCTGTGGTTGAGGCACTCGCTTGCTTCGTAAATGATTCCTAAACGAGCATGTTATCCTTAGAATTCCACCACAGCATGGCTTGCCGTAGAAGGTGACTAAACAAAGGTGGATCGCTCAGCTGACGACACAACAGAAGAAAATATCAGAATAAAACAACAGAAGAAAATATGGATACCGCTAAATTTTAACCCGACCCTGCTTATGTTAACAGACACGGAGTTTAAAAACGGTACATGCAGTCGGTCAAAGAACAAACGCGTTTAATAACCGATAATGGGGAAAGGATGATTTAGTTCTAGAAACCCCAAACAAAAAGCAGATCTGTTTGCGAATCATCTAGAATAGACATTTCAACCAAATCCACGACAATCTGCGGAGAAAGATATTTATAACCCACCCAGCTGACAAAATTAATGAACACTGAATCAAGAATAACCTAAATGTTAAAAAGGCTTCGGGATATTAGTTAATAACGGTTAAAGTATAATTAAACCCTTACCAGATAAACGGAGGAAGAAATTATTGCACATAATGAATACAGTAATCTGATTAAGATACGTACTAAGGCAATGGAACGTTTCAGAAGTAATAATGATTCTAAAAACAAACAACAAACAGCCTAGAGAAAATCTTCATATCATCATAAAAGCCTATTTCTCTGCTTCCAACGCTATCAAAAGTTACTTCTAAAGAAAGTTATTTCTTTACCTCTAATATACAAGACATGCCCAATACTGATGCAACAATAGCGACATTTGCTGATGACACTGCAATATTAGCGTCAGCACAAAACATAACTAATTCTACCAGCAAACTGCATAAAACTTGCAAAATATGCAATTGGATGAAAAAATGTCGTATGAATTGATTGATTGATTTAGAATGTACGACCAAGCAGTAAGCAGGATGTCCCGGAAAGCACCGGGCCCACTGTACACCCATTTTTACATATACTTGGAAGGATAAGGTATAGGATATTAGTTAATTATTAAGATCGACTCGGTTACTGACACCTTGACAGCCAATATTTTTTTAGATTATAATCATGTCGGAGATTAGACTAGACTTTGTAAAACGTAAATTTATTTTAAAGTGCTACCTACCTTAAGTTTGAAAACATAGTGGGAGTGCAAAGACAGTTTAGAAGGGGATTTCATATAAATCCACCTATACAAGACTCACCATTACTCGCATCAGAGATAAATTTGAAAGAGACGAGGCTTAATCAATTTGAGTGATGAGGCTTCATTTAAATTAAACGGCTCGATCAACCGCCACAATTGCAGCTATTGGGCACCAGAGAATCCTCACGTTACAGAGGAACATAATTTAATTTTAACAGGAGTTACAGTGTGGTGAGGATTGTCAAAGCGGGGTTTAACTGGGCCATTTTTTTTTTGATAACACTGTGACTGGTACCGTTTATTTGAATTTTCTACGGGAAAATGTCATGCCAGATATTCTTGAACAGTTTAAGGATGGCACAGACTTTTATTTTCCGCAAGATGGAGCACCTCCCCACTACCATCGTAATGTGAGAGCTTACCTAAATGAAAAACTGCCAAACAAATGGATTGGACGAAGAGGTGCCATCGGATGGCCCCCGCGCTCTCGAAACCTCACGCCATAAAATTTTTTTTTGTGGGACTCATCAAAAATAACGTAACATTATTGCAATTATGCTATTGATTGATTGATTGATTAGAGTGTACGGCCAAGGACGAACCAGGAACTCCCGGAATGCCGGGTACCACCGTACACCCGTGTTACATATAACAAAACCGAAGGAATGGAAGGAATGTTAGTTGTGACAGACTCGACCCGGTTACTGACATCTAAGCGATTGATAGTTAGTGTTTTTTTTTGTGGTTTAAGGAAAGGAAGGGCATGTTAGTATTGACAGATTGGACCCGGTTTTCCGGAAGCCAATATTCAACTAATGTTAGCACAAGATAATTACAATTTTGACAAGCTGCTCTGCATTATTTCATTTCTTATCCTCAACAGCAGTGTGCCCCCATTCAGGTGTATCAGCAAATGTTTCCTAAAAGTAAAATCTATTAATGAAATAACCGCTCTTAGCCGTAGACTGTAATAAATTGAATTAGTTTTCATCTGAAATGATAAATTAATTAATTTGTAATATAATAAACTAATAATATCATAATATAATTTCTGCAAGCCGAAGACTGTAATAAACTGGATTAGTTTTCCCTGAAAATACAAATATATTAATTTGTCTCATAATAATAATAATATATTAATGTAATACAAATGTATAAATACCTAAATATATAAATATACAAACATCTAAATATATAAACATATAAACAAATAAATATATAAAAATAAATATTATAAATATATAAATATATAAATATATAAATATATAAATATATAAATATATAAATATATAAATATATAAATATATAAATATATAAATATATAAATATATAAATATATAAATATATAAATATATAAATATATAAATATATAAATATATAAATATATATATTTATATATATATATAAATATATAAATATATAAATATAAATATATAAATATATAAATATATAAATATATAAATATATAAATATATAGATATATAAATATATAAATATATAAATATATATATATATATATATAAATTAAATATATAAATATATAAATATATAAATATATAAATATATAAATATATAAATATATAAATATATAAATATATAAATATATAAATATATAAATATATAAATATATAAATATATAAATATATAAATATATAAATATATAAATATATAAATATATAAATGTATAAATATATAAATATATAAATATATAAATATATAAATATATAAATATATAAATATATAAATATATAAATATATAAATATATAAATATATAAATATATAAATATATAAATATATAAATATATAAATATATAAATATATAAATATATAAATATATAAATATATAAATATATAAATATATAAATATATAAATATATAAATATATAAATATATAAATATATAAATATATAAATATATAAATATATAAATATATAAATATATAAATATATAAATATATAAATATATAAATATATAAATATATAAATATATAAATATATAAATATATAAATATATAAATATATAAATATATAAATATATAAATATATAAATATATAAATATATAAATATATAAATATATAAATATATAAATATATAAATATATAAATATATAAATATATAAATATATAAATATATAAATATATAAATATATAAATATATAAATATATAAATATATAAATATATAAATATATAAATATATAAATATATAAATATATAAATATATAAATATATAAATATATAAATATATAAATATATAAATATATAAATATATAAATATATAAATATATAAATATATAAATATATAAATATATAAATATATAAATATATAAATATATAAATATATAAATATATAAATATATAAATATATAAATATATAAATATATAAATATATAAATATATAAATATATAAATATATAAATATATAAATATATAAATATATAAATATATAAATATATAAATATATAAATATATAAATATATAAATATATAAATATATAAATATATAAATATATAAATATATAAATATATAAATATATAAATATATAAATATATAAATATATAAATATATAAATATATAAATATATAAATATATAAATATATAAATATATAAATATATAAATATATAAATATATAAATATATAAATATATAAATATATAAATATATAAATATATAAATATATAAATATATAAATATATAAATATATAAATATATAAATATATAAATATATAAATATATAAATATATAAATATATAAATATATAAATATATAAATATATAAATATATAAATATATAAATATATAAATATATAAATATATAAATATATAAATATATAAATATATAAATATATAAATATATAAATATATAAATATATAAATATATAAATATATAAATATATAAATATATAAATATATAAATATATAAATATATAAATATATAAATATATAAATATATAAATATATAAATATATAAATATATAAATATATAAATATATAAATATATAAATATATAAATATATAAATATATAAATATATAAATATATAAATATATAAATATATAAATATATAAATATATAAATATATAAATATATAAATATATAAATATATAAATATATAAATATATAAATATATAAATATATAAATATATAAATATATAAATATATAAATATATAAATATATAAATATATAAATATATAAATATATAAATATATAAATATATAAATATATAAATATATAAATATATAAATATATAAATATATAAATATATAAATATATAAATATATAAATATATAAATATATAAATATATAAATATATAAATATATAAATATATAAATATATAAATATATAAATATATAAATATATAAATATATAAATATATAAATATATAAATATATAAATATATAAATATATAAATATATAAATATATAAATATATAAATATATAAATATATAAATATATAAATATATAAATATATAAATATATAAATATATAAATATATAAATATATAAATATATAAATATATAAATATATAAATATATAAATATATAAATATATAAATATATAAATATATAAATATATAAATATATAAATATATAAATATATAAATATATAAATATATAAATATATAAATATATAAATATATAAATATATAAATATATAAATATATAAATATATAAATATATAAATATATAAATATATAAATATATAAATATATAAATATATAAATATATAAATATATAAATATATAAATATATAAATATATAAATATATAAATATATAAATATATAAATATATAAATATATAAATATATAAATATATAAATATATAAATATATAAATATATAAATATATAAATATATAAATATATAAATATATAAATATATAAATATATAAATATATAAATATATAAATATATAAATATATAAATATATAAATATATAAATATATAAATATATAAATATATAAATATATAAATATATATAAATATATAAATATATAAATATATAAATATATAAATATATAAATATATAAATATATAAATATATAAATATATAAATATATAAATATATAAATATATAAATATATAAATATATAAATATATAAATATATAAATATATAAATATATAAATATATAAATATATAAATATATAAATATATAAATATATAAATATATAAATATATAAATATATAAATATATAAATATATAAATATATAAATATATAAATATATAAATATATAAATATATAAATATATAAATATATAAATATATAAATATATAAATATATAAATATATAAATATATAAATATATAAATATATAAATATATAAATATATAAATATATAAATATATAAATATATAAATATATAAATATATAAATATATAAATATATAAATATATAAATATATAAATATATAAATATATAAATATATAAATATATAAATATATAAATATATAAATATATAAATATATAAATATATAAATATATAAATATATAAATATATAAATATATAAATATATAAATATATAAATATATAAATATATAAATATATAAATATATAAATATATAAATATATAAATATATAAATATATAAATATATAAATATATAAATATATAAATATATAAATATATAAATATATAAATATATAAATATATAAATATATAAATATATAAATATATAAATATATAAATATATAAATATATAAATATATAAATATATAAATATATAAATATATAAATATATAAATATATAAATATATAAATATATAAATATATAAATATATAAATATATAAATATATAAATATATAAATATATAAATATATAAATATATATATATAAATATATAAATATATAAATATATAAATATATAAATATATAAATATATAAATATATAAATATATAAATATATAAATATATAAATATATAAATATATATAAATATATAAATATATAAATATATAAATATATAAATATATAAATATATAAATATATAAATATATAAATATATAAATATATAAATATATAAATATATAAATATATAAATATATAAATATATAAATATATAAATATATAAATATATAAATATATAAATATATAAATATATAAATATATAAATATATAAATATATAAATATATAAATATATAAATATATAAATATATAAATATATAAATATATAAATATATAAATATATAAATATATAAATATATAAATATATAAATATATAAATATATAAATATATAAATATATAAATATATAAATATATAAATATATAAATATATAAATATATAAATATATAAATATATAAATATATAAATATATAAATATATAAATATATAAATATATAAATATATAAATATATAAATATATAAATATATAAATATATAAATATATAAATATATAAATATATAAATATATAAATATATAAATATATAAATATATAAATATATAAATATATAAATATATAAATATATAAATATATAAATATATAAATATATAAATATATAAATATATAAATATATAAATATATAAATATATAAATATATAAATATATAAATATATAAATATATAAATATATAAATATATAAATATATAAATATATAAATATATAAATATATAAATATATAAATATATAAATATATAAATATATAAATATATAAATATATAAATATATAAATATATAAATATATAAATATATAAATATATAAATATATAAATATATAAATATATAAATATATAAATATATAAATATATAAATATATAAATATATAAATATATAAATATATAAATATATAAATATATAAATATATAAATATATAAATATATAAAATATATAAATATATAAATATATAAATATATAAATATATAAATATATAAATATATAAATATATAAATATATAAATATATAAATATATAAATATATAAATATATAAATATATAAATATATAAATATATAAATATATAAATATATAAATATATAAATATATAAATATATAAATATATAAATATATAAATATATAAATATATAAATATATAAATATATAAATATATAAATATATAAATATATAAATATATAAATATATAAATATATAAATATATAAATATATAAATATATAAATATATAAATATATAAATATATAAATATATAAATATATAAATATATAAATATATAAATATATAAATATATAAATATATAAATATATAAATATATAAATATATAAATATATAAATATATAAATATATAAATATATAAATATATAAATATATAAATATATAAATATATAAATATATAAATATATAAATATATAAATATATAAATATATAAATATATAAATATATAAATATATAAATATATAAATATATAAATATATAAATATATAAATATATAAATATATAAATATATAAATATATAAATATATAAATATATAAATATATAAATATATAAATATATAAATATATAAATATATA